>JAQJVL010001401.1:0-197668 GCA_035578905.1 Stictocephala bisonia | reverse complement strand
GGTTACAGTATATAATGTTATAGGCTTTGAACCAACCAAATTGGGGCAAGGGCACAATTAAACCGATCTACTGCATTGTACCGTTTTTAGTTAATTTTTAGTATTTTAGTTCGAAGTCTCAGTTAGACATTATGTAACTACTCCCTCCTTCGACATGTAAAAACACTACGAAACCTGACTGCAGGTTTCCGGCCATCACCAGCAAAGTTCATTGTTGGAGTTACATAATGTTAGCGAAAGTGGTGGTGGGAGATCGGCAGGAGTGCGCTTCGTCGCTGTTAGCCACGAGCCCCTATGGAAGATGTTTTCGAGGTAGGTACACCTATCACATTTGCCCCTGTCTGAATGTTTCAATTATAAGAAAGGCTTATTAATTTGTTTTCTATTTTAGTTAAAAGTTGTTTAATACTGATTACTAATCAGGTTGTTTCTTTTAATTATTCCCCCTTTTAGTTTCGGGCTCCTGTAGTTTTATTTATGTCTTTTAATAATGTTCAACTTATTAATTTAAACAATAATACGTCAATTAACATGTACTATGTAAATTTAATATTAATTTAACACATATAAAAAATTGGCTTATTCAGTAATAAAGCTTACTGTTTGACTCCCACAGTTGTTGTTTTAATTTTTTTTTAATTATATACCTGAATTATCTACTCACGTGTGGGATGAGTAGGGGTATAGCATGATGAATACTTATGGTTATGCTAAATATAATATTGCATTAAACGTCCGGACGAGATCAAATGAAAGTGTACAGCTGTGCAGAAATTCTTATTCTTACATATGAGACACCGACACAGCATTGTGCGTATTGTAAAGTGAATATGAATGATGATGTGAGTGTAGGATGAGTGTGGATGAGTGTAGTCTGGTTACTAACTGAGTTAAACTGTTCCTCAGAAATGGCAATTAATTAATAGCCCAACAGCAAGGGCAACTAAAGTACCTACAGCTTTTCGTGAAATCCGAACCACATAGTGTTGGTCTGATTTTCAGCTAATTGACAAGCCTGATACTCAGTTCTCTTCTTCACACAACATCCGAACCTTGACTACCATCCAACATAGACACCCCAGATTTCTCTAGTAGTGTCCACGTCGATGGCAACCATTGAGTGGACGCCGTGTCGGTATTAAGAGGACCGAGCATGATACCTATCGTCTACGTCTACAATCTCCCAAACACTTTGTCCCCAAGTTACAGCACTGCGCCACCAAACCAAGAAAACGTGTTGAATTTATGTTTAGTAAAAATCTATAACAAACTGCAACGCTTTGCACATTTATTGCTGTTTTATAACTGAATACTTTTCCCTGTATATATAAAAATACGGTTCAAATTTAATTCGCTAAAACCTCCTACTACAAAATAAAAAAATCCATCTCAAAAATATAGAAATGCAAAAATACATATACTATTTATATTTTATATACACAAATATTGTTTGTTCCTTTAATATGCTGTATTTTGGCTGGTATATTTAGCGGTTAAGTCAACCCAATGTCTAACCAAACTACACTGATTTTACATATTATCACATTTTTGTATTTTGTATTGGGAGAAATAATTATCAGCTGATCAATAATTTAACTAATTCAACAGATTGAAATGTTGGGTGTTGCGTGTATAGTTTTGGTTAAAAGTAAATGTTTCTTTACTATGTTGTACTTATATGTTTGGATAGTGTTTCTTTTCATCAGAATCAACTGCTATAATCGTGACGAGTCAAAAAGGTAATGATGCTTTATGTAATCTATTCTATTTAATGATAAGACGCTGATCGTCGAGGATAATGCAGATGAACGAGTGCAGTCATTTTGCTTAGTACAAATTGTTTCTTGGAAACAACCAAAACCAATGAACTGTTGAAATCTCTTACGACACTCGGGAGAGGGTAAATATTTAAATCAGTAAGTAATCCTAAAAGAGCTTCATAGATTATTAACACATATTTGTTTCCGGGGATATATATTATTTTAACTACGTACCTACTCATGTTGAATCCACGGAGACACTATTCATTGTAATTTTTATTAGTGAGAATATTCTTTTTTCTCCAGCTCTTGTTGTCTAATACGATAGTGAGATTTTTGTGTTCAAGGTCGTCTGCGGCAGGAGGGGCTTACTTCTTCTGGCGGTGGTGGAATGATATTGGCCCATCCCAAGATCCAGCTTATGGCGGTTCGGTTCTTCCAGCTCATGGCGTCCACGTCATCTAAAGCACAGAGTCCTTCCACCATCAAGGAAGTAGACCGTCCAGTTATCCGATGACAGAATGCAACTGACCTGTCGTTAGAGGATGAACTGGACGATTACTCCTAGTTATCATCATGATTCATCATCAAGTGTCTGGAGGGTGAGTGGGTGGGTCATCAGGTCAAGTATCTGAAGAATATGGCAACGAAGGCGCCCTTACTTATATTCACATCAAACAGTTTTCGTTGGATATAAAATGATTCTTTATTTCTATGGTATATTTATCTCTTTAGTTGATCTTTACATCATTATTAATTATTATAATGGTGACGAGTCAAGAAGCTAACTAAGCTTTAAAATGTTAACGACAAAATATTACCTAAGACTAGTTTTGTACAACAAAGGCTGAAACCTAACGGTTGGTGAAAACTATGAAAGTTTTAGCACATATCTTCTAAGACCAGGGAACTACCTGGAATTGAATGGGTAATGATAGTGATAAATTACAAGTCAAAAGGGTTGATTAGTTGACTCTCCTACGTGTTTGCAGTTTCTTACTGATCTAACTTCACATGACTTGCCTTGTAAAAAATATTATGATTATCTCACAAGGTTTTTGAAAGATTACATTTGCCTTTTGCCTAATGAAGTTGCGGATCAATCAAAGTTGGTTTAGATCTAAGGTTCATATTAGCTGTTATATTGCTCTCAAGAGTCAAATTGTACTCTATTGCTTTAAAAAAATTAAGGTTTTCTAAAGAAAATAAATTTAACCTAAGTTGTTCATCCTTAACTCCGATGATAAACTGTGTACACAGAGCCTCATCTAACCACTCAGATGGAAATTTACAAAACCTTGATAGACGTTTTAGATCCATCGAAAAAGCTTGGATAGATTCTTCTCTTTTTTTTAAATCGTGCATGGAACTTAACTCTCTCAGCGTACTTATTCGGATCTGGATTGAAATGCTTAGCTAAAATATTCAAAAGCTGGTCCAAAGTTTTGCTTTCTAGAAATTCAGGTGAACAAATATCACTTACCTTAGCAAAGGTTTCTTCCCCAATTGCATCCAAGAGCGCTAAAACTTTCTTCTCATCTGATATATTGGTAAATTCAAACTTGTTTAACAACCTCCGACAATAATGCTCCCATGAGCAGTTAGAATCTTTGAAACTTGGAATTTTGCTAGGCTGCCACTAATGGTTTTCTTTTTAATAAGTTTTATCTGGAACATCCACAAATTCTGGACCTTTTTGTTTTCTAGGCATCCTGGTATTATTTTTATCCCATCCTCGTCGCCAGTATAATATTTTATTATTATATTTAATAGTATAAGAGTCAAGAGGACGATGACAGGCACCTAAGATAATATCCACTGTCACATTCAAAGTGCAATTTACTCCACTACAAAACTCGGATGTTTATTCAACTTTTACAAATTGTTTACCTACTTTTAGCTCATTTATTTTGTCATCTCACCAAATAATTTACACAATTTTATTTTATTCTCAAATACTGTTGAAGATAGCTAAAAGACAATGGCATGCCCGGTTTAGTGAAATATATGAACCTCCGCCAGTTAATCTCAGAACTTAGGCTCCGCCAGTTGTTAGACACGTGACGTACGATAGCTGGCCGTCGTACCTTAGGCGCTCAAGACGCTGAACCTTGAACAACAAAAGACAGGGAGTAATCATGCACCATCCCCACGACCCTCAGTCACACAGTGAGGAACATCCTCCCCATCTACGACTATATTCACAACTTCAACCAAGCCTTGAAAAAAGTCAAGAAAATATAATGGAACCTCTCTTCCAGGGAACTAATATGTAAACGTAGACCTCAGTTTCACAAACTTCAGAAAGAACTATTTGAGTCACGCAGCTGAAAACGGTTATTGGTTAAAGAAATCAAATCAATTTGTTAACAAATAAAACAATATTACAGCTGGTATTGTTTCAAGTAACATCTAGTTATTTTGCTCCGACATTTTCAGTTAACAATTCATTACTAGGGGTCACCCCTGCACGCTTCGCGTGCCAACCCCGTCACTCGCTGCGCAAGTTATACTGTATGACCGCGTTAAGAATGCGTGTGGGAAAGTAGACTGGATTACCTGTAATGTTAGATCTGTTTATTTATAAGTAAGGTTATAAACATATGTTTAGGTCAGGTATTGGTCCAGCCTAGAGGAGAAATCAACTAATTAGTTATTATTACTTGCTGTATTATGAATAACCTCAGTCTTTAAGAAATTTTATAAGTTTAATTTACAAATAAACTTCAGTCAATTTACAAATTAACTTCTTCTTTATAAAAACGTTTTCTTTACGACCTTTTAAACTTCGTCTAATTCATTTTGATTGTATTAAGAAGACAAATATTTAAAAAAAATTGGGTGTGCGTCGGACCACACGGTGGAAGTTATACTTCTTTGGCCATTCTCATACACCCACTCACGCACACAAACAGACAGGATATATAAATGAAATATAAGACATTTTTCAATATTATTCAATATATTTATCTTCAATATATTATACGTGACTTCATTATTATATTATACACCTATATTATCATTATCAGTAATTTCTTCGATTAAATTTCTTCGATTAACAATCGATTAATCGATAGTTCTTAAAAATTTGTTCTTACTTTTCAGCGTGACGCGGTTTCTCGACCAACATCCCATCCCAAAGTGTCTAACGGGCGCAAAGAAGTATAACTTCAAAAAGTAAATAAAATAGGCCTACACTAAATAAACTTTATTCATATTAAACAAATCGGATATTAAAATGTAAATAAAATAAATTAAACTAATTAAATATTAATTGTAATCACAAACTTGAAAATCGCAGTCCTTACTTAGAATTATTTGAACAACATCGTGGCGTAAACAATAAACATTGCTGAGTCTAAATCATTTACCATATGTTTGTATTAAAACCAAACAAGTTCAACCTTACAGGTAACCCAGTGTATTTCCTTACACGCATTTTTAACGTGGTTAGACAAGTATCTCTGCCTTCGGCCTATAACTTTTGACTACAAATAATAGTATGTAAACTGCATAACGTCAAATCACAATATTTAATTTATTTTCAGCATCTCACCCACATTACATGGTGGCGCAGTGCTGTAACTCAGCTACTTGGGGACAAAGTGTTTGGAAGATTGTAGGCGATAGGTTCCATGCTCGGTTCTCTTAATACCAACACGACGTCCGCTCAATGGTTGTCATCATTATAGACACTACTAGAGAAGTCTGGAGTGTCCGTGTTGAATGGTAGTCAAGGTTTGGGTGTTGTGTAGAGAAGAGAACTAAGTGTCAAACTTGTCAGTTAGCTGAAAATCAGACCAACACTACGTGGTTTGGATTCCACGTAAAGCTGTAGGTCCCATAGTTGCCCTGGCTATTGGGCTATTAATAAATAGTCCTTTCTGAGCTAAGTCGAACTCAGATAGTAACAATGACTACACTCGTTCATCTACACTCATCACACTCATTCATGCCTCATATTCGCCCATATCTCTACGATCGGCGTCTTAGAGATGAATAATGAATAATGAATAATGAATAATTAATTGCGTTATTCATTAGTATAAACACCCAGTGATAAAACTTAGCCTAGCCTATTTCAGACGTGTTTATTTCATTTGTTTTTGTTTAACAGCTGAAGAATATTAAATAAATAAAATAACTGTATACCAATACGATTTAAACCGTCAAGTCCGGTAGAGTGGAGCCTCAGTATATACAGAGGGCCATGTGGAGCCCTACAATCGAATTTGAATGAAAACATGTTTACAACTTTCCCCGGTTTAACATCATGAAAGATTTAACCTCATCACTATTACAAACACCGTTGTTTGTATTCCAACACCTCTTTGACTTTTTGGAAATCATTATTAACATTTGAACAGCTGTTACTTTACGTCTCATTTAAATATTTCTCCATGTTATTCTTACGGCCTAAAAACGTACTTTGGGGTTAAAATATTGAAGAATTAAGATCTTATTGCACAACTACGAACAGAGGAAATTTTGTTGACACCTCTACCATTTAAATTGGTCATGAAATAAGTTATGACTTGCGTTGATAAAAAACGGCTTTACGTATTACATATATATACCAGGGGACACCCCTGCACGCAATTCGTGCCGACCCCGTCACTGGCTGCCCTAGTTACATCGCGGCCTTCGGCCTCGGCCAGTGACTTTTGACTGGTAGGTTAACTGTATGACATAAAATCACATATTACATTTATTCACAGCATCTTACAATATTTGCGTCGCTGCCTATTTATTATCATAAACACCCAATGATAAAAGTTTGTATTTAATTTGTTTTTTTAACAGGTAAAGATTAATTATATACATAATTTACTGCATTAAGTTACTATTCAAACCATGCATACAACCTTTCCTGGTTTAAAATTATGAAAGATCTAACCTCATCAATATTAAAAACACAATTGTTCACATTTCAACACTTTTTGTAAATCATTATTTACATTTGAACAGCTGTTACTTTTCGATTCATATAAATCTCTCTCCGTGTTATTCTTATGGCCAAAAAACGACCTTTGAGGGCTCCCCGTGCCCTTCAGGGTGAAAAATTCGAAGAAATAAGACCCTATTGCACAACTACGAACAGAGGCAAATTTTTTGAAACCTCGACCATTTCGATTGGTTAATAAATAAAGGAGGAGTTGCGTTGACAAAAAAACGGCTTCAAAATCAAAAAATCAAAATCTATTTATTTTGTAGTGGACAATTATACAATTGTATTACAATGGTCATGTATAAAGAATTAATGTTATAACAATTAAAGTTAGGTTATTATAGCTTAAATTAAATTTCTATTAATTAATAATATTTGTTTACATATTTGTCATTAATAAAACCTATTGTTCCATTAGAAATTCCTCAACAGTGTAAAAAGCTCCACTTAACAAGAAGTGCTGCAGGGAAGATTTAAATTGCTTTTCGCATATTTGCTGTTTTATATGGTTAGGCAGTCTATTAAACAACTTAGGGCCTATATTCTGGGGAAGTGAAGCTGTCAACTCCAACCTATGAGATGACTGTCTGTGTTGATTACAAAATCTTGTACTATAGTTATGTATATTTGAACCGGTCTGAAATTTTGAAATTTTAAATTTGTAAAATATGATCATTTCATATATGTACAGAGATGATAATGTTAATATTTTAATTCATTTTTCATTTTATTTCATTTTATTTAATTCACGTGCTATATATCAGGATTTTAGTTCATATCAAGAGTTCAAATATTTCAAATATGAATGAAATGTTGTGCTTTTGGTTTGTTATTAATTTACTGTCAAAATTCTTTTGACTTTTGATTTGGTGTGTAATAATGCAAAGGTTAACCTACCATAATTATCGTTCTAATGGCACTGCGGACAGAGTGCAGACATATCAACAGAAATTATTCCTAATAGAACGGAGGGACAAGATACGCGAAAAACCTTTTGTTAAGAATACCAAATAGGAATAAGAGGCACTCATCTTCAGGTAATAATTCACAATAGATTTTAAAAACATGTACAGAGTCCAATATGGCAAATGTGATTGAATTACACAATAGTTTTGGTATCCTAAATAACAAGTCTGAACCATGTAATATGTCACGGGCAGACTGGATTTTGGTACAGAAGTTACAAGTTGTAGACCGCCTCATGTATTTGTCCCCAATCGTATTATCTAAAACAACCCTCGTCCGGACGAAAATTCTTTTGGCTGCAAGGATTTTTAATTTTTAAATTTGGGGGGGGGGGAGTTTTGACCACGAGAAACCTATTGGCACCGGTCTCAACCCTGGGGCAATTCTTATTTCTACCCCATAGTCTCCTAGATGTCCCGTGTGGGAATTATTTAACTATTTATTGTTTAGAAGATCATGTGTGCTTCGTTTACTTACTTGTCCAAATGTGGTGGAATTGTTATCATGTTTTTGAACATGTGTTTGTGCCAACTTATATACTTTGTCAGATTGTTTTTTTTACTATCACTGTTTTTATTTTTAATTCCTTATTAATTAGGTAATGTTAAACTAATACACCCAAGTAGGGTATCGAATTAAAAGTATTCTTATCTTAATGACTAATATACCATCCGATTCTAGAAAAGACTATGCTTAAGAATCCTGGTGAGGCTGTAGGTTGATCTTCCTCACGAGGCTACATGCCTAGATCAACAAATGGGACTGTAGCAGAGTGCATTGGTGAGTCCGCAGGCCGAACATTCCACCTCGAGGCCGTAGGCCGAGTTCCACAAAGAGGCCTGTTGCAGACCGTCTTGGCGAGGTCGTAGGCCGAGCTCTCCCAAGAGGCCGCAGGCCGAGTTCCATTAATGGTAAAAGCGGAATGCCTCCGACACGAAATTTTATTAATAACATACAAGGAAGAGCAACAAAAATGAAGCAACAAAAATGATCCTCAGAATCGTCTTCAGTTTGCAAAATTCAACTGAGCGAAGCTCGGTCTCCTGGGACTATTTCAAACATAAACGGTATAATTGTAGGCATTGATAAGGTAATTACGAAAGATAAAATGAAAAGTGGCTTTATTATGCGAAGTTATGACTATCAAGTTCTCTCTTCCACACAACCTTAAAATATGTTTACTCCTACAAATGTATTACTAGAGACAAAGTAAAAATTAAGACGTTGATTATAGACGCATACCGTAGTCTAGTCAAACACTCACTTGAGCTACAAGTAAATCTTCATACTTACCAAATAAATAGAGAGAGCTTTTAAAGTCGTGCTTAAAACCATGCACTTTTCTGCTGAACTAGAAGATATAAAATCAGCTACTAAATTAGGATATCCAACAGAGACGAGTTCAGTTTTTATTTCTTCATCAGGAAGTTAACATGGAACATTTCGAAGTACTACTTCAAGTTTCTTGTTATGTTTGAAAAGTATGGTATTTACCGTTAGCTTAGTCATAGAAAGCCATCAAATTTGTATAATCAACCATATTTTTGAAATTTACTTTTAGGGACTTCCCTTTCAATTCAGTGGAATAATTAATTTTGACAATTTTCTGTATATTTGTTACTATTTCCTTATGATTGTTTACATCATTTTTTGTGCGATGTAGTCTTGTTTGTACCACTTGTAGTACCACTTACGTGTATGGGTGGGCGGGTGGGTCAGTACCACTGTACGTGTATGGGTGGGCGGGTGGGTCAGTACCACTGTACGTGTATGGGTAAGCGGGTGGGTCAATACCACAGTACGTGTATGGGTGGGCGGGTGGGTCAGTACCACTGTACGTGTATGGGTAAGCGGGTGGGTCAGTACCTCTGTACGTGTAAGGGTGGGCGGGTGGGTAATACCTCTGTACGTGTACGGGTGGGTTAATACCACTGTACGTGTACGGGTGGGCGGGTGGGTCAATACCACTGTACGTGTACGGGTCATCTGTGGTCATGACATGTATAATGAGGATTTAACTATTGGGGTAGCTATATGTGAAGTCTATATAGTACCACTTTACAATCACTTGTACTAAAGACTGATGGACCCAGTGAGCGCGATAAAAACGATATCGTCTACCCACCTATCGATACACATACAAAGATATTGACCCACCCCCACGCCTTTAAAATGTCATAGGTGGAAGTTTCTCTGGCTTGGAGGGTTCGTCAAGAGAAATTGAATTATCGTCCATGTCCATATTAGATGAAAATGGCATTTTCGAAGCGTAATTATGATCAGGAAGGAGTTGAAACCTATTTTGTTTACAATATCGATTAGCATCAATAAACACATTTCTTTGGTTAACTAATGGACGAATTTGACAGTTTTCGCTTATTTGGGGAGACAAAGCCAGTTATTTCAGTGTTATAATCAATGTTGTTTAAATTTACAGTAGATGATTTTTGTTTATTAATTGGCGATGCCATTTCACGGACCAATTTGGCCCTGTGCCTATGTTTACATTTGGAAACTGAAGAATTGACTCATCTAACTACTAAACGAAGAAATGACTACATATAAGAAATATAGAAAATACAAAAATAACAAAAATTGATAGAGAACTAGCAAAATTTTTAAAAGAAATCAAGCTTTCACTTCAATATCACTTTTTTCTGTTGTTATCATTCCATTTCTTTGCAAGATACAATGCAATGCAACGGTAATGCCTTGTAGTTCTGTGGCTGGCTACTTGGAGTGCTGCCGCATGTCCTGTATGTTGTTATTCTGTAGTTTTATTGTGATAAAACTTGACAGCTGATACCCATTAATTGAAAATAATTCAAGTTATCATATTAGCGGTCTTTCAATGGGTTTGTCATCGTAGTTTACTGTTGCACTCTGAAGGAAGCACTCAAGATATTTAGTTTTCCCCGTCCGTGACAACTCCTCATAACAAGGCGTGCTAGATTCCACCCTCCCTTATCACCGACCAGCCTTGTACTCCCGAAAGTGAGTGAGTGACGGTCGGCGCCTTACTCTCGCTGATCCACTTTCTCCAGGAGTGTGCAGTGAGCGTGTGCCACGGGTCGTCTCTGCCCTCCGGCACGAGCTTTCCAAGTTAGGAAGGATGGGTGCTAGCTTTGATAAATTTAATAGGAATATTATCGGACCCGACTGCATTACTTGTAGTTCTCATGACTGTAACTCAAGTAGTTCTCAGGAGGAAAATGAAAGAACTCCTCACTGGCAGCGTCTTTCATCCAGTTCACACCATGAATGCAGATTTCTCAAGTACGGAATGTCGCTTATCTTCTTTGACTATTGCAAAACTACCACGAAATAACTCACTGATTTACACGTACAGTGGCATTGACCCACCCGCCCAACCATACAAGTACAGTGGCATTGACTCACCCGCCCGCCCATACACGTACAGTGGCATTGACCCACCCACCCACCCATACACGTACAGTGGCATTTACCCACCCGCCCGCCCATACACGTACAGTGGCATTGACCCACCCGCCCACCCATACAAGTACAGTGGCATTGACTCACCCGCCCGCCTATATACGTACAGTGGCATTGACCCACCCACCCACCCATACACATACAGTGGCATACACATAAAGTACCAATCTGTATTCAAGCATGGTGGGAATTGGGGGGGGGGGGGTTAATGGCATGGTGGGTAGTCCAAGCTGTAGTTGATCTAGATGATATGTGGAGCTAAAAGATTCTTTTGCTAGATCTTTCACCACTATCTCTACATTCTCTGAATTTATCAATTTTTATTACTACATATTTATATGATTTCTTTCAGTAATTTTCAGTAAAACGTTGTTTCTGCTTGTCTAAAACTAGCTTAAAGGGCCTAATTCAAAAGATTACTTTTATATTTCTCTATTTTTTACTTTCTCCCATATGCGTTAGCATATAGAAAGTATTATCATCGTCCAAAAAACAATGTATTTACAAGTTAGTCTAGAAATCTATTTTAGTGTTCCCTGAACCCAAAATGTGTTTTTTTGAAAAAAAATTTTGATGTCTGTCCCTAAAAATACGGAATTTCCTCAAGAACGGCTCTAACAATTTTCATTAAATTTTCAGGAAAGATGTAAATTACAATTTAAAATTTGTGAGTAAAAGACGCATGTCTCTAACTTGATTAGTTTTTTAGTTATTGCAAAAAACATATTTTGGAATCAAACTGGTAATTTTCAAAGTTTTTATTTATTAGTGTTTAATATGGGGGAAGTTTGTGTCAATTCTTTGGTACCATTTATTATTTACACATTTGGTAACAACATACTAAATGTAGGTGTCGCAAGTTACCTACTGCTAATAAATAAAAATTGTGTAAAATTAAATATATTATGTATGAAACTTTATACAATATATAATAACATACATAATAACCATACGTAGCGCTTATATATATATATAGTAATTAAGTATGGTTTGACTTAAAATTTGACGTTATTGTAATTGTTTTACATTAATTATATATTTAGGTAATTTTTCATAAAATGTTCTTCCTGTGTAGCCTACGTTGGACTTTTCTTGAATGCAATGTATTTCTCAATTAAAATAAATTGTCTCCAGTATTATGGTAGTACATTTTTACATTTTCATCTTCTGTCGTCATACTTCGCCTATAGTAGTCAAAAAGATAGTTTCGAAATAATAAATTCCATATATGGTACTGTTAAAATAGCCAAATTTTGAAAGGGCATATGGAATTAAATTTCAAGTATCTTTTGTTACAATAGCAAATACCTGTATTTTTAATATTTAATTTACATCCTATTGTGGCTCCATAAATTGAAATTCCATGTTGTATGTAGTATTGAATGTGTACGTAATCAACAAGATTGCATTAATACATAATGTTAAAGTTATGTAACTGATATTAAGTAAGCGTAGATAGATTGATCAGGCTGATTAAAAATAAATATTCTCATGTATGCAACATCACAAAACTGAAATAACATTGTGAAATATGCAGATCTATAAGTAAACTAATAAATCCCTCAAGGACTTTGTAGCAGATACGATTATTACATTTCTAGGTAAGTAGAAAGTAGTCATGTCCGTGTAGATATTATTTGGTATGTAAAACTACGTGATAAAAGTAATAACTTTCTATGTCTAAACAAATTGTACTCCGAAAAAATAGTTAATTTTTAGTGCATTAATTAGACTTAAAATAATAATAATAATAATAATAAACTTCTTTATTGCTGTAGGACAATACAAATATTGCATAGCATGCGTCAAAAGGATTTACAAAATAAGACAGAAAAAAACATTGTGTTGTGGACACTTCAGCCATACAACAAGATTTGTAATCGTGAAAATAAATTTGATCTGAAAAATAAATTTGTTCTCAAGCCGATGATACCCCCTATATGTTGTCCATGAACTCGTCCACCGAGTAGAACACGTTCGACACTAAAAAGCGTCTTAATTTTGATTTAAATTTTGGTTCACAGTCTAAAAAATAAACATTAGAACTTTTGAACGAAGTTTTAATTTGTCTAAAATCATTTAAAACAATTAAAGATTAAACATGAAACGATTTTAAAAATACATTCAATAGAAATGAAAATTGTCTTTATTTTATAAAGCGAGGTTAGGACCTAACATTGAAAATGCAAAGAGTAAAAAAACAATAATATTTACTGTAGACTTATTAGGAAGTATTTATTCACTAAAACAAAAAAAATATATATTTGAGCAAAAATAAATTGAATTTATACGTATTGACATTCAAATCTCCATCAATGATCAGATATTGAACTGATAACCTCTGCAGGTGTATATCCTCTAGCCCAGGCGTTGATTCAGTTTTGAGAATTTCTATAAAGGTTAAAATACCACTGTGCGTGTATAGTGGGTGGGTAGGTCAATACACCTGTACATGTATAGTGAGTGAGTGAGTAAATACAACTTTACGAGTATGTGTGTGGGTGAATGAGTAAATATTTGTGTGTACGTAGGTTTGTGTGGGTGGATGAGTACGTGTGGAAGTACGTGTATGGTGGGTGAGTCAACACTACTGTACGAGTATGTGTGGGTGGATGGGTCAATATCACTGTACGAGTATATGTGGTTGGATGAGTCAATATCACTGTACGTGTCTTGCCGGGTGCAGGTTGTACCTCAGAGCCGGTATACCCCTAGAACTGTGGACCCTGATACTCTATCCCCGGACTCCAAACCCATTTCAGTACATTTTTTATGTAACACGCTTGTCAAATGAGGATAAAAAAACATTAATCAAAGTTAGGCAAAGTGGAGTTTGAGTTCTAAGCTATGATAAAAAATATAAAATATTTAGTCAGACACAGCGGTCGTAAAACAATTGTAAGAAATTAAAGGATGTAGAATGGCGAAGCGTCTCTAGTTTGGCAGTACAAAGAGAGGAAGCAGAGAAATGTGTGAGTTGAACACCGTTACATTTGAGAAGTAGAAGTATATAATATTATGTTACATTTCAAACTTTGGTGAAAACAAATGATTAATCGACTCTAATGCACTAATAGTTAATTATTTACTGTATATGATGGACATCAGTAAACTATTGTAGGCACCACTAAACTTATGTCTTGCTATAGTTTTAAGTTTAGAGTTATGTTAAGTTAGGTAAAGTGAAGCTAAGCTAAGTCAAGCGATCGATTTAGGTCGTTATTTTGTGACAAATATTTTATCAATGTTTACCCAGACCACTGATGTCCAGTTTCCACTGACTCCACGCCTAATGTTGCCTAAGTCGTCCGCCAGGAGCACTGCGGTCGCCGGGGATGAGCACAAGACAATGGCCGCCAACACAAAAGCCAGCCCGAGGCGATAACGGCCGGGCGTTACTATAGCACAATAACTGCAAGATAATTAAACTCGCTTCTAGGAAATCTGCAATAGACATGTCTAAAAAACGATATGGGCGCGCAGCGTGCCCTCTGGGGTCGTCAGCATGTGAGACGACGTAGCCCCTGTATCTTCTTGCCGACTGGAGATAGTAGTGAATGACTGGAAGTCCCTGCACTACGACGACGGAGATATTCGTATAAAAACCAACGATGATGGTATCAGAAAATTGCAAGTTCTGTTACATACTGTTTCATAAGAAATAGAAGGCTTGCTGGAAGTAGGTAGGTCCAAGAATGGCAACTGGTGTGGACGTTCTTCTATAAACAAGACGTACATCACTGTAACTTCGTGGTTCAGATTCCACGTAATGCTTTAGGTCCCTTAGTCGCCCTGGTTTCTGGGCTATTAATAAATTGTCCTTCCTGGTGGAGCTTAGTTTGTAACCAGACATCAACACTCATTCTACACTCGTGTTACCATTCATAATCGCCTTACAATACGCAAACAATTGTGTCGGCGTCTCACATGTAAGAATGTAATGATATAATGATCGAACTGAGAAACTTTAGCTTCATAAGCTAAAGTTTCTCAGTTCGATCACAATCAAAGTCATACAAATTTTTATAATGGATCTACTGATAGGCACTAACTGTTCATTTGTCATAGATATATTAATTAATTGCACTTTCTAAGAAGCAGGTGGCCTTACTAAATTCTCTCATCTACACTCATTCGAAATCCATATTCACCTATATATTATGAACGTTGTCTTAAAATTAAATATATAAATAAGTTACGGATACATACTTATTTAAAACATTAGAGTCGATCAATGTAAAAGTATGTATAATCATCTTGCTACACTCTTTATCATGATTAAAACAAATTATATATTTTAGAGATCGAATTAATGCAGCTCCAAATAATTTACCTTGGCCGTCACACAACGTGGCTTAGTTGTATACGCCGTATTTAACTAAGATAATCAACTGTAAATAGACAAGGTCTATGCTGACCTGACCTTGCATTAATAAGGCGGCTAGAACAATAGTGACCTGCTACTAGCAAGCTGTCCACAGACCGTAAGGAACGATAATCTGTCGGCACAAAATACTAAACAGGATAATTAATGATTAATCGCCTTCATCATGAATAGTCGTTTTAACTTCTCCATCGTGACTAAATTGCTGGCTGCGGCCTTAGTCACTAACTTTTCTTGTAGGGAGTCGTAGGGGAATGTATTCCCCCAACTTGTACTCGTCCTACGTAGTTGGGGAATGTATATTAGACCTCCTACTTCACCTACACTAAGACTAAATTCGTGTGTACATAGACCAAGTGGGATGTCGAAGTGTAGATCTCCTCCCGCTCATCTTAGATCAGCATTGACGACAGACACAATCCTTGACCCATAATCGTAGATTCTCTTTTAGATATGAGACGCCGAAACAACCTTGTGCGTATCTTAAGGCGAATAAGAATAGTGTAGAATGAGTGTGGATGACTTGTGTAGTCTTGTTACTAACTGAGTTCAACTTATGCTCAGAGAGGGTCGTTTATTAATAGCCCAATGACGAGGGCAACTAAGGGACCTACAGATTTACGTGGAATCCGAACCACGTAGTATTAGTCTGACTTTCAGCTAATTAAGAAGCCTGATACTCAATTCTCTCCCCTACATAACAACTAGACTCTGTAACTTGGCCACTCAAGACTTCTCTAGTAGTGTCCACTGCGATGGCAACCATTGAGTGTGCGCGACATTTCGGTATTAAGAGGACTGAGCAAATGACCTATCGCCTACAATCTCCACATCACTTTGTCCTCAAGTAGCTGGGTTACAACACTGCACCACTACTAGTAGTACCGACTATAACAATCGTATCATCTTTGATGACTCAACTATAAAACCATGACAATAGGTTTAAATAAAACAAAAGTTAGTCGAACAAAGCAATGTTGCCATACGGCAAGGATGAGGAACTGTAATTAAAATTGATCTTAAATTTTAAATAATAAAACAGTCAAATCATATCGTAACAGAAAAAAGTGTGCTTCAAAAACCAGCCAAAGGTAGATGCGTGATTTATAAACTCGAAGCAATATATAACAATGACATACAACGCAACTATGAAATTCCCTTTCCCTATTTCTTCGTACTCTATGGATCCATACGCTGGGTCGGCTGTCCCCACGCAACGCCGGCGACGAGCAAGGGATGTTGGGTGAGTGAGCATTATGGTAACTTGTATCGGCGTCGGTAACTTCTCTCAGACACGCACAGTCTAAGTGAAAACTGCCAACTGTAATAAACAGCAACTGTAACTGCGCTCGTGTGCAAGTCATATACGTCATTGCAGACTGTCTTTCAGCAAATAATCCCACGATTAAATTTCATTGAAAACTACGGTAGTAAAAATATGTGCTTGGAACTTCTCTCTTTATCGTAGTCTTTTTATTTATCGCGTGACTTTTATGTTTATATTAAGAGCTCGATGTAGTTTTTTTGGGGTTTTAAATTATTTACCTCCTTTACATAAACGTATTGCATGTCATTGTCTTGCATTTTTACTCTCTCCCTTATGCGTTAGCACAAAGAAAGTATTGTGATCGTCCAAAAAATATTTTTTTACAAGTTGGTCTAAAAATCCATTTTAGGGTCCCCTGAACACAAAAATGTATGTTTTTTAAAAATAATGTTGGTGTGTGTCTGTCTGTGTGTATATGCAGGTGGAAACCAAACGGATAGACAAATTTTTATGAAATTTGGTATTTAGGTGAATTTAACCAATCATTTTTTCGCGTTTTTTAAATTTTAGTTTTTTTATAGGCAAAAACATTCAAAAATGGAAATTCCTGAAACACTGTTGGAAGATTTTGATTACAGATTTCAACGAATTGTCAGGAAAGATGTTAATTACAATTTAAAATATTTTAGTAAAAACCGCATGTCTCTAACTTGACTAGTTTTTGAGTTATGACAAAAAAAACGTATTTGGGAATCAAACTGGTAATTTTCAATTGTTTTTAATTTTTTAGTGTTTAATATGGGAAAAAGGTTGTGCCAATTCTTTGAATACCATTTATTACTACAGAGGTGATTGTCCGCAATTGGTACAGTAGAGTGGCAGTGTCATTACGATTTTTTTTCCGGCGTTCAATGTTGAAGGTAAGCAATGTTACGGTTCATAGGATGTTAAATAATAAAACGATTCCACTTTGTGGCTACTAACTGTACTTTTGTTCATACTCACTAATTAATTAAATTACACACAATGAGATATTTGCATATTTGTATTACCAGATAGATACCATTTAACACTTAAAATAAAACTACTATTATTTACAATGTTTAGTTACACTTATCACAATCGAGTTAGTGTTTCCAAAATATATGTCACTGTTCTTGAACTTCCGAGATGGTTCTGGAAGGGGGATCTAGGTGGTTTTGTGCGCCAATTCTAGAAGGGTCTGGCTCCACCTACAAGCAATTTAACTGCCATTTTAGGACCACTTAGGTGAGAAAAGTAAGTAACTATACTGTATTCTATACTAATTCTGTACTACTCTGTACTAATTATAGCTTAGCCAATAATTAGTTGTAAGTTGACGTTGTCTATTGCTCATGTTTGTTGTTTAATGACAGTAAAATTTTATTTATTTATTTTATTATGGCCATTAGTGAGTTGCAGATTTGCATTTAAGAGTCTGGTACGTTTTACACAATATTGGATTTGATTGTCAAGAAGTTAAATTTTAATTTATACTTAT
This sequence comes from Stictocephala bisonia, assembly GCA_035578905.1. NCBI lineage: Eukaryota > Metazoa > Arthropoda > Insecta > Hemiptera > Membracidae > Stictocephala > Stictocephala bisonia. The sequence goes on along the minus strand of JAQJVL010001401.1, from coordinate 179,365 downwards.
GAACATACAATTTAATATTTGACATTCTGGAAAGAGAACACAATTAATTATTGTCTAGAGCCCCCTGAGATCATATTTAAATATTACTCGTTGATTTTTTTTAAATTCAAATAACTAATGTTTTAATTCAATTTTTTGTTTTACTGAAACAAAGCAAGTTAGAAAAATCGATATCAGGGGAGATCTAGTACATTTATTCTATAAATAATGTTAAAATTTGAAATACATATGTTAAATAATATAAGCATGAAACTTTTGCAAATACAGTAATGTTCAAATCCAGTCGTCAGTTACTGCTAACTGGCGCTGTCTGGTAGCCACGTGGGGAAGGAAAGTCAACCGCCACGACTGTTCAAATAACACAATGGTTTTGGGAAGCACAAACGACAACCGATAGTCTACGGAGTTGCAAGTAGTTTCAAAGTCAATACTAGGCAGAGGGTCGGAGGCTGGAGCGTGACAACATTATTCACTGGAGAAGACTGTTTATGCTGGAAACACGTTATACAAAGTTCCACATCATGCTAGATTACACACGTCTTGCGTGTGTGACAGATTATTTTGGTCGCATCCAGTTTTTAACTACCAAAACAAGTAAAAACCTATTGAATCACATGTTAGAGAAGAACAAATCCTTTGTTTCGTACTAAATTACAGTATTTAAGAGTTGCCGTTTGGTGATGTATCTAAAATCAGTAAAATAAAAATTCAATCGATTATTTCAACTAACAAAATTTAAAGAAGCCACTACATTATACAAGAGTGTAAAATTGAACCACAATTATAGTCCTTATTAATTCATCATTTAGATATATTTAGCTGTTTAACATCCTACAAACAGATTTGCCTTGGTTTTTGTGAAGGCTTTATTTGTTCATCTACACTCGTGTTATTCATTAGTACTGTGCTTTGATTATGGTATCCTAATTAAATAAGAAAATAATGGCAGATTACAAAAATGTTTTATTGTTGTCTTTTTAACCCTAGACATATGAAAGTACATTTTATCATTGATTTTATACACAAATAGATTTCCCATCCAATGTTAAATTTTAAGACAAAATATCAGCTGTTTTTGTGGTCCGTTGTGGAGCGCTAGTGTACATTACATTACATTACCAGTTCCATGTAAATGTAATGTATGTAGTTTAAACCAACTGATGTTGCGGGCCTCACTAACTAACAAAATTACAGGCACAAATATTCCTATTAAATTGAATATCTATTGTAGGTGTATATAATCAAGGACTAGGCGCTGTGTAGGCAATTGACATACACGGGGTGAGTAGTCCTGTAGTCAGATTGCCTATCCAGCGCCGTCACATCTTGCAGGGGAGACCTGACCAAAAGAACATTTTGATTTTGTTCTATCACGGTGGATTCGGATAACGTTGATGATTTAGCTCATGCACGGTCTTCGGCCTTGGAATTAACTTTTGGACTGCATATATTAGTAATTAAACTGTATTAATTAAAATCATATTATCTTAATTCATTTACAGAAGCTCACTCACTGCACTTGATTTGCACTTTATTTATAGTATAATAATTATAAACAACCAATGTCATTACTAAGCCTATTTAAAATGTTTTCATGTTATTTAACGGCTGATGATAACATACACACAGACAGACATGTATTCGCTATTTTACTATTAAGTTGATATTTTACTGTGCTGCTCTCTATGTTTAATCTAACAAGTTATTTGGACCATTTAACATTTGTTTATGCCGCCAGATGGTCAGTTAAAATTAATCTCCATTAGAATAACATTGCAACTTTGACGCGGTGTAGGACAAAAACCTACAAAAATTTAAAAAATCTAGCTCCGTTACGACTTAGAAATCAAAATTATCTTTAGAATAAAAAATAATTCATCAAAAATTGATCAAGCGATAAGTTCAGAAAGTGAGTGAACTAAATGACCCGATTGTTTTAATATATAGGAAGAATTATAGAAAAAAACCATTATTTATTAAATGAGTGCAAGAGGGTAAATAATATTTTTGGTCTTCTTGTTTGGTGTATAAATGTAAAGGTTTTTTGGTGAGCCTACTCTCGAGCAAGCGACGTAGAGCTGTCCATGTGAAAAACATAGATTACTTAAATTTATTGCGGCAACGCACAATGACTGTCCTTGAGATTTATTAATAGTTATTGCGAAAGCAAGTCACACAGGAAATTGGAGCCGTTTAAAATTGAATGGCAAATCAGTTGAAAACATCGGAATCCTTCGTATCAGCACATCTTCTCTTTTGCATTTTCCGTTTGTGTGAGAACTGTTGTTGTGAGAACTTCAATCTGCTTATGGCATGTGAAACTACATTAAACCACACAGTCATGTTTTTTGTAAACAATTCAGATTCTTCATTTGAATAACATGGGATCTTTAGGAGCCCGTGGGGCGGGACCCTGTGGACGGATCTGCATCAAACTTCACAGAAACCATCTCGGGAGCATACAGGACAACATCCTAAAGTTTCATGGCGATCGGTTGGATGGTTTGGCAGCGCATAAACTTCAAACATATATATATATATATATATATACAAACGTCCTCTTTTATAAATTTAATATAGATGAGGAAGACAAAGGTAGTTGGACATTTGCCATCATTACGTGAAAAATGCCAATCACGACGTTTCTTATTTTAAGAACGTAATTTTAGAATTTAGTTTTTAGCACTTGAAAAAGATTTGGGTTTTACCAAATCGAAACGTCATGATTGATATTTTTCACGTAATGATGGCAAATATCCAACTACTTTTGTCTTCCTCATTCATCATTAAAAAATTTCAAAAACATAATAGAGGATTTTAACATCTTACGACCTGAAGACTTGTTAATTTCCTTCTTTCTCAGGTACAGTAATGCAAAGGTAAACACATCTTATTCAATAATTTAATGAATACTTCATTTTTGTGTCTTATAGAAAATATCAATTAAGATACAAATATTTCTAACTTAAAGGTTCTTAGTTCGATACCAATTAAAGTCAAAAAAAATGTTGAAAAGGACCTGTTGATAACCACCAGCTGTCAATTCAATAGACACTTCATTTCTTCTTAAGAAGCTGATGGTCGAGAATGAGTGAATCTGTATTTCGAATAGTGTGATGAGTGTAGGTGAGCGAATGTTGTCATTGTAATAAACAAAGGCTGACTGTTCCTTAGAAAGTAAATTTAATTAATAGCCCTTTGATAACTAAACACCCTGATTCCTTTAAAAATGTACTATGACTGATTGGTATCGAACTGAGATCCTTTAGCTCTCACAGAAATATTGTTGTCCATTAATTAAGTTTATTAGTTATTGACACTTGCTAAGGAATGCATCCCGTTATACATTCGCAGTCATTCGAAATCCATTATCGCCCATATCTTGATGATCAACATCTTATGAATATATGAGTATAAACAAAATAGTATTAGACATGCATAACAAACTAACGCCAACTCGTGTCCGTGGCCTTGTTCAAGGTCACAGGTGAGTTGCGTGTGATGAGTGAGGAAGAAGATTGTATCACGCAACTAACTGCCCCTCCTCATCCATTATGGCAATTAACTTAAACGTGGTCACATGTACAAGTAATTGAATTACAGCTCTCTCATCCGCTGGTCCCATGCAAGTTTGTAAAACTGTTTCTCGTGTATTAGGAAGTCTGCCAATAACAGAAGGATCTTGTAAACTGTTCTTTTTTTTAGAAAGATCTCCCTAGTTTATTGACTGATCAAAATATAGGACTGACATGTTTTCCTTTAAGAGTCTACTCCACTTGGATTTGGATTTTACATATTGGATTTGATGCCAATATTAAATTTAAAAAGTATTACAGATTTATTTATGAGCAAACAATGTTGTACTTGAACTTTTATGAAAGTGAACACAATTGTCTACAACTGGATTTGTTTCATCTCTTGATTCATTTTTTAAACTCAAATAACTATCGTTCTAATTCATTTGTTTTATATATATATATATATATATATATATATATATATATATATATATATATATATATGGAACAAATCCAGTTTGAAAATATCTATCTCAGGAGGCACTCTAGTCACCTTATTCTATTCTATAAACCATGTTACAATTTTAAATACATATGTTAAAAATACGTAAGCGTGAAACTTCTGCAAGTTAAGTAATCTTCAACTGCAAAACGCAGGTGACAGTTAGTGATAACTGACGCTGCCTAGTAGCCTAGTGGGGAAGGAGAGGCAACTGCCACGAATGTTCAAATAACACAATGGCTTAAATGCAACAAAATTACTGTATTTACTGGTGAAGTCTGTTAAAACAAAGTTCTAGGAATCAACTACGAAAGCTTGTAAATATTTCTTTTACTTTTACAATCTCTTTTAGATGTTGAAGAATAGTAAATGTGCTATAATAATGAGCTGGTCCGAATTTTTAAGAGAATTAGCAACTCACTCTATGTGTTATTACAAGAACTAGCAACTGTTTTATTATAAGAACTAGCAACTGACTATGTTTTATTATAAGAACTAGCAACTGACTATGTTTTATTATAAGAACTAGCAACTGACTCTATGTTTTATTATAAGAACTAGCAACTGACTCTATGTTTTATTATAAGAACTAGCAACTGACTATGTTTTATTATAAGAACTAGCAACTGACTCTATGTTTTATTATAAGAACTAGCAACTGACTATGTTTTATTATAAGAACTAGCAACTGACTCTATGTTTTATTATAAGAACTAGCAACTGACCATGTTTTATTATAAGAACTAGCAACTGACTATGTTTTATTATAAGAACTAGCAACTGACTCTATGTTTTATTATAAGAACTAGCAACTGACTATGTTTTATTATAAGAACTAGCAACTCACTCTATGTGTTAATATAATAACTAGCAACTGACTATGTTTTATTATAAGAACTAGCAACTGACCATGTTTTATTATAAGAACTAGCAACTGACTCTATGTTTTATTATAAGAACTAGCAACTGACTATGTTTTATGATAAGAACTAGCAACTGACTCTATGTTTTATTATAATAACTAGCAACTGACTCTATGTTTTACTATAAGAACTAGCAACTGACCATGTTTTATTATAAGAACTAGCAACTGACTATGTTTTATTATAAGAACTAGCAACTGACTCTATGTTTTATTATAAGAACTAGCAACTGACTATGTTTTATTATAAGAACTAGCAACTGACTCTATGTTTTATTATAATAACTAGCAACTGACTATGTTTTATTATAAGAACTAGCAACTGACCATGTTTTATTATAAGAACTAGCAACTGACTCTATGTTTTATTATAAGAACTAGCAACTGACTATGTTTTATTATAAGAACTAGCAACTGACTCTATGTTTTATTATAATAACTAGCAACTGACTCTATGTTTTACTATAAGAACTAGCAACTGACCATGTTTTATTATAAGAACTAGCAACTGACTATGTTTTATTATAAGAACTAGCAACTGACTCTATGTTTTATTATAAGAACTAGCAACTGACCATGTTTTATTATAAGAACTAGCAACTGACTATGTTTTATTATAAGAACTAGCAACTGACTATGTTTTATTATAAGAACTAGCAACTGACTCTATGTTTTATTATAAGAACTAGCAACTGACTATGTTTTATTATAAGAACTAGCAACTGACTCTATGTTTTATTATAAGAACTAGCAACTGAGTATGTTTTATTATAAGAACTAGCAACTGACTCTATGTTTTATTATAAGAACTAGCAACTGACTCTATGTTTTATTATAAGAACTAGCAACTGACTCTATGTTTTATTATAAGAACTAGCAACTGACTATGTTTTATTATAAGAACTAGCAACTCACTCTGTTTTATTATAAGAACTAGCAACTGACTCTATGTTTTATTATAAGAACTAGCAACTGACTCTATGTTTTATTATAAGAACTAGCAACTGACCATGTTTTATTATAAGAACTAGCAACTGACTCTATGTTTTATTATAAGAACTAGCAACTGAGTATGTTTTATTATAAGAACTAGCAACTGACTCTATGTTTTATTATAAGAACTAGCAACTGACCCTAGATTGATTGGCCCTGGAAGAAGGTCGGCGGTACAATTAATTGTATATTACGTACAACAGACAGCCTATGTAATAGAAATATGTGCCAGTAATATGGTTAGTTAGAGAGGTCTGCCACTACAGCTGGTTTAAACTGCATTACATTTACATGGAACTACTCTAGCGCTCCACAACAGGCCACAAATACATTAAAGAGCCGTCATTTAACATTGTATTAACAATCTATCTCTGGGTGTATAAAATCAATGGTGGTACTAATAGTTCATCAAACACGTAGTAATATTTGTTGGGCAAAACCAAACTCCCTTTATACAAATTTACAAATATTATTCTTACTAATCATCTTGCCTACCAATGTTTACTTAAAACTAGATTATTTGAGCAATAATGTCACAGAGATGAAATAAACAAGAGGTCACATCCCATGGTGTGCTGAATGTGTGTCGAGTAGCTAGCACTCCGATTTGCCTTGCGGAGGACAGGGTCAACACCTTGTCAATCCCTTCCTTATTGCCCCAAATCGGCCAAATCATCCATGATTTTATATTTACAAGGATGTTCATTAGCTAGATATCATCTCTTTATAACTGCCACTGAGGCGTTCGCTGCGGACAAAAGAAAGCGACCATTTTTCTATTTTTCTCTGTGGCCTAATTAATAAGAGATAGTCATTTACGTTACAATAATTCACTAGCATCCAACAATAAACTGAATTCATAATTTTTACCAGTTTCTTTATTTAACATGTGTAACCTGAGAGTTAGCGAAATACCTTTACCATTTTGACAAAGCGCCATGACAAATGCTATTTTTTGTTATTTCTTTATGTGCATAAACCAAAACAAATTCATCTTTACAAAAAGATGTATTTTGACCAAATTCAATATAAATTATATATCAATACCGATTAGTTAATTAGTGGGTAACACCAAGAATTAACGATGAGGCAGCCTCTACGATTAACGATGGGATGACCTGAATGCCAAAGTTAAGAGTTTCAGTCGAAAATATATGAAGCCACTGTTACTACAATGTGATGACAACAAAGTGGTAAAACTGATGACATGTAAAGGTGGTAGTCCCAATACATACGATGGGACGATCAAAGTTGGAGTTTCACGATACCGATAAAGAGGCAATACTGACGACCCAAAGGAGACAGTCCCAAGTCATACGATAAGATAAGCTGGACGTTGATAGTCAGAGTTTCTCGATACCATAAAAGTGGCAACCTAATGACCCAAAGGAGGCAGTACCGAAACATACGATGAAATAACCTGGACGACCAATGTTAGAGTTTCACGATACCAATAAAGAGGAAAACTGATGACCCAAAGGAGACAGTTCCAAGACATACGATGAGATAAACTGGACGTTGAAAGTCAGAGTTTCTCGATACCATCAACGTGGCAAAACTGATGACTCAAAGGAGACAGTTCCAAGACATACGATGAGATAACCTAGGCGTTGAAAGTTAGAGTTTCATGATACCGATAAAGAGGCAGTACTGACTACCCAAAGGAGACAGTTCCAAGACATACTATGAGATAACCTGGACGTTGTATGTCAGAGTTTCTCGATACCAACAATGTGGTAAAACTAATGTCTCAATGGAGGCAGTCCCTAGACATACGATGAGAAACATGGCCGTTGTATGTCAGAGTTTCTCGATACCAATAAAGTGGTAAAACTAATGTCTCAATGGAGGCAGTCCCTAGACATACGATGAGATAACCAGAACGATAAAAGTTAAAAGTTTCACGATACGTTAACAAAGAAGTGGCAAAACTGACGACCCCTGTTTACTGTCACAATAATAATAATAATAATGGAGCAACACCAATACTAAAACAACGTAATTAATGTGTGTGCGTGATTTAGTTCCATGGCATACCAACACTACTAGTTATAGTTGTGCAGTAATTTCCCACTGTGACTGTAATTGTAGTTGCATGGCCAAGTCAGTTTTGTGGACCGTTTAAACTAATTATTGTTTGGGTGGTGTTAACCATGTTGGGGTCATTGGCTTTTGAATACAACCCTCCTTTTCATTCAATCCAAAATTGTCCTAAATATTTCTTAGTTAAGTAAATACATAGTTATTTAATTATGAAATATTTAAAATCCTTTTAAAATAAATTAGAAGCAGAATTGTATAACTATGTAATTATTTAATTATAGATTCTATGGTGGCTCAGTTGTTTAGGCCTCGCACTGTGGAGGGAAGGTCCAAGATTCGAATCCTCACCTGAGCCGACGTAAAATACCTCACTCACTAAATAGTGCTTAAATTAAAGCACAGGTCTGCAGCCCGTGATAACTAGCGAGTCAAGTTTTATTCTAAAGAAAAGTAAACAATAATTTATCCTACCAATAAATAATATAAATATTGTGCTGAACCCGGTATTTATTACGTTTATTAAAGCAGAGAATCAGAAATGAATAATTAATCTCAATGTCTGTCTGTTGGGAAAGGTTCTTAGTTCCCTTTTCACAGGAAAACGATATTACTGGTTTTTTCCGGGAGGCTACCCACCATGGTCTCACGTTATTCTTACGGAAGAGACACCCAGGTACATTTTGTACACATTGTACGGCTGGTCGATTTTGTTACCAATCGCTATTTCTTTTTGACGCTCACTTTCACTGTTTTACTAACTTCAAGTATCAATTTAAAAATGTTGGACGAAGGCTTACGTTATACGTGCTTAGTATTTTTACGTACGGTTTTCGTACTTATTTGGATACATTTACAGTTTATTTCTCCCAATATCGGTTTAAGAATGTTCATTCAGGCGCCCAGTTGAATACTCTAATGAATTTAGTTCTAGATTTTACGCAACTGTCGCTAGGAGTAGCATACAGTTTGCTGCCTCACTAACACGTATACAACATGATTCACTTCCCTCCCTCTCCCTCACTGGCTCCGCCCCGCAAACTGTACTAAAGTACATAACACCCATTTTTATAGTAAACTCTAGCAATGAATGTTTTATGTATTATTAATCTACTTCTTCAGCCAAAGATAAATGTACAAATTTCAAACATTTCGTAACAATGTTCAGTACACTAAAGATGCAATCAATTTATCAAGAGGAAGGGGCCTGTACATACACGTGTGTCAACTTGGTTTAACTAATAAAGCCTAATCTACAAATATAATTAAACATTACAGAAGAAATGTAGCAAGATCATACTCAAAAATAGTCAAAACAACTATACCAGTAAGGGTATATTTAGAAGCAGAGCTTCAACGACGATCGCAGAGAATAAAATTCGTTACATTTAAAAAAAATGTTCTAAATTTTACTTTATCACACGGTTTCTTAATGAGTTATGTACATAAAATGCCAAATTAGCCACTTTAGGTAGTCGAAACTCCACAAAGAAATTTATTTTTTATCTCAACACATTTATTAGACTACTGTACTTATAAAGACTAAACATTTTAATAAAAAGATTACAAAAATTGTTGATCGAACACTCTTCAAACATTTGGGTTTCTTCATAGCATTCCTATCTTAATTGCAGGTTTTCATGGGTTCAAATCCAGAGTTAAATTTAGTAAAATTTTGAACAACGATGGCATAATGGATTTTTGACAACTATGTACAAAGTCTCGACTCTTGAAAGAAAATATATTGAAGATTGCCTCTCGGCAAATAAAATCTTTAAATGCAAGAAAAATATGACGGAATATTATTTCTTACTGTAGCAGCAAAAATACGTTCATTTTTTTCAACATAGGCTACTCGAGTTATTCGGATTTTAATAGATGTGTCTTTTTTATTGAATGGCTCGACTTGATTTCAGAGTGCTCTTACGGCGAATGCTGGAACTACGCAGAGTTTTGGAGTGCTTCGACCAATAGCGTGACGATGTAACTTTACGTCTTGCGTTGTTGCTTCTGTTTTCTACACCTGCTTTATAACTACTTGTTTAATATTTTGAAATGAAGGGTTAGTAAACATACTATAAACGTGAACTTATTTATTGTTTACATCGTGTTTAACATTTTTGTTTCTTATTGTTCTATAGATTGTTCCTACCATATTATTTATATATTTTATTATTGTTTAAACAAATTAAAAATGCCTCTTCGAGCGGATTTCTGCGTACAAGTAGTTATTGTCTGTTTTATGTCAAACGTAGTACTTGGCAACACCACGTGTCAGGGCTACTACACTCAAATGAAATGCCACTAAACGCGCTCATGTCAAGTAGGGGCATTTAAAGACGACGATAGTCTATTTTCTAAAAAATGGTGGAGTATCAGACGATTTTATAGGGTAAAAACCACACACTACTACTGGCAGGAGCTAGTGTCTTTCGAAGATTTCCCCCTGACTAAAAAAAGTCTTAAATCGTCAAGCTCGTTCATTATTTAGTGGAATCTCATCTCCAAAAATAGAAGTGGACACGCTTGGACGTGGCAGCTGTAATGACCAGGGCTCGCCTAAGATGACAGAGCCTAGACTGTTATTTACGCCGGCTCTCCGTATGTCAGTCTTGCAACACTCCTCTCACGCACCGTGTGAGATGCGTCCGTCCTCCGGGCCAGAGGAATGCCGCCCGGCCCTCGCCTTGATGCAACCTTCCTCCGCTCAGCGGGTATGAAAACCCTCTTGGTTCGTCCATCTTCATCCATCATAGTCCCATTACCCCTCATTGGCCCTTAGGCCATTTATCATATCCAACAAAATTAAATTCCTCTGCATTTTTCCTAGAGTCGTAAACTTTAAAGTAAAGCTATGTGTTAAACTATTCATATACAGAGTGAAAAGCATCGGGCTAAGAACTGACCCTTGAGTAACCTTAAAGACACAGCAATATATTTTTTAAATCAATTTCAACTCGGACAAATATGCAACCAAAATATGACATAAGAATAATGAACAAACTATTTTTCGGTAAATATAGGGGTCTTACCATTTTTTTACCTTTTTAACTAGTCAATAATGATACCATGAACACGAATTCTTGCTTTTTCCCGGAAAATATAAATTTAAAAAAAGTTTAACGCTAAAATAATGTATACTACATATTATGTAGTTTTCCCTCCAAAACAATAACATTGCATATATTTCGTCCTTCTTCCTATGGCAAACAATAACTGAGCTACATATTTAGCAAATAAGGTAGTTTAGTTTAAATTAATTTGGTTTGTTTTGGGCAGCGCGGCCGCCTGGATAAAGAGAGATTACAAATTGTATGAGAATTAGGGATAAACGGAGAACAAGGGTATTGGGTTGGGAGAGGGGTACGTGGTAGAAATTCTCATTGAGTGCTGCGTACCTTAAGATCATTTCATCTGTTACAGAAAGTCTGATTATTTCCCTATCTCTTCATTGATTGTTCTCTCCCATGGTTGTATAGGAACCTTGGTTCTCTCCAACTTTGTAAACGTGTTTATGGCGATAAAGTAATTTATTAAATTTACATATTTAGTGACTCCTTAGCATCATTTCGACACTCTCCAAGGACTTGTCACATAACAGATTTGTAAAGTGGCTCTGTCGTTTCGATTATAAAATAAAATAAACACAGAGAGCAACAACCACCTATAGACCTCTGTAACCTGTTAGCAGGAACAAAATGTCTTGCCAACTAGAGTAATTAGTTTTAACTGATCCCTTCTTTATCATGGAAAGAGAGCCGCGCCCAGTTTTATCTACACGCAAGGTCCATCTTGAGTTACAGTACCACTTAATCTTCTGTAATGAATTAACAATGGTTGTAATGCTTATGTAATGAAAAAAACACATTTCATTTTGCTTCTGATATCACAAGTATATATTGTGTAATCTAAGGAACGTTTGGGCTATTTAAAATTGACTTTCATTAAGAGTCTGCCACATCGGAATTAACTCATCATAACGCCAATGTTAATTTCAAAATTCGATAACAGCTTTATTTATGAACATACAATTTTAAACTTGACCTTTTTTTATAGAGAGCACAATTTAAGCCTACACTAATAATGATAATTGTCAAATGTTTGATCCTCAGGAAAAAGGGGCTGTGGTAAACTCAAAATGTTCTCTCTTCTAACACATTATCTAAAAGGTTTTGGTTAGTCAATAAAGAATACACTTAAGATTTGAAATCAGACCACTTCACATGAAATGACAGACTCTCATTTTTTCTATAAGGGAAAGGGGGATAGGGATAACTAGACAGTTTTAAATAGGACTAGTCTTGAAGCTTATTATTTTAAGGTCTTGGTTAGCCAATGAAACATATTATTAATGTTTGAAATTGTTACATAATATTTTTTAAATATTCATTGTGATTCCTAAACTTTATGAATCACAATGAAGTTTGGTTACGTTTGGGCTGCCATTTCTTGTAGAGTGGTCCGATTTAAAATCTTTAAGTGTATTTTTGATTGGCTAACCAAGACCTTTAAAATGATGTGATACAAGCGTTTAAGTGCTTTTTTAAGTTAACCCCCAACCCCTCTCCCCTGAAGGTAAACAATTTTAAAACTATCCTTAATACAAAATAGTGTAGCCCTCTGTATCCAGTAAGACTAATGCAGATTTCACACATCTAAAATAACAAAAAAGTTTGGGCGGCGCAACTTACTTTTCAATTACCCTGTATGTTTTAGTGAAAAATGGATCGTCAATATTTAAAAGTTATTGAAATGATTATTGTGAAGCCTAAATTTCCTTTTTCTCGCCATATCCATGAGGTTCAGAGGAATTATAAGAAAAAGGTATTCTTTCAATAAGGATGTTGTTGGAATTTTCTGAACTTGTAAAATTTCATCAGATTTTTCCATTGCTTTCATTTGTTATATATTGTAATATCAATTTTATTATATTAAAAGAAATAAATATGTACAATTGGAGGATAAGATTTACAAATGAGCGTGTGTTTGTTAATGTTGCTTCTGGCTTTAATATACTGCACATACCTAAAAATAAACAAACACTGTCTAAAACTTATAATGTCCTTGGTTTCATCAAGAATTATGATATTTCAAATAAAATTCAGGAGGTGATGAGCTCCAGGTACTATACTGAACATAAAACTAGAAAATAAAGATTAAAGTGTGAAAAGGAGCTCATTCAATGGCTCTCAACTTTTGAAAGTTTCCTAGGTTACTCTACAAAGATTTTAAAAGATGCAAAAAAACTGAAAATGTATCCAAATTGTTTTTCATTCAATGTTACCAGTGACTGTAAAACTTACTAAGACGCTCCAGGTAACTTATAATCAACATCCATAAAGAAGACAAGTGATAAATTTTGCACAACACCATCTCACTACATGCAAGCAGCAATCGGGAAAAAGTGTGGACATGTATGTCCAAATACTGAAAGTAATGAAATACGACTGTAATTTTACTGCTGTCACTGCCAATTAGGATCGTTATGAATTCTTATGAGACATATTTATTACCAGATGATACATCTCATATTCCCCAGCGTTTATTTGAAGAAACTCAAGTTTTTATGGAGGAAGCAGTTCAATGTGCAATAGCTCTGAAATTGGCACAGATGTTTCAGAGCTATTGCACCAAATTGGCACAGATGAGTACGGCCAACAGGTGGAATCTTACTCCCAAAACCAATAATTCTGTGCTGGTACAAGCCAAGGTAGTCTATTCCAGGATCCAGGTATTGAAAATATCAAGGTTGACACTTTGTTATGAGTGTGTAATGCTTGGCAATTTCACAGAACTGAACCAACTTCATCAGACTGTCACCCTGGCATCACCCGTATGTTTCACTGGATAAGGAGCAAGAATTTCCATACTCACTGGAGGACATCCCTAAACTCTCAGCAAATTGTTCAATATGTGCAGAAGTCAAGCCCGGGATTCTTAAATATAAAGGCACTCTTGTAAAAGTAACTTCTCCATCGAACATCTCAATGTGGACTTCAAGGGACCACTGCCATCCAAATCTAGAAATACTTACTAGCTGACAATAATTATTGTTGAATTCTCTCGATTCCCTTTTGCATAAGCATGTCGAGATATGTCTTCAACAACTGTTGTGGAATGCCTTAAACAACTTTTCTTCACTTTAGGGACCCTTGCATTTATCTATACAGATCGTGGGGCATCTTTTATGCCACAAGAAGTTACATTATAACGTCATTGCCACCAGATGTACATTTCCTTACAACCCCCAGGAAAATGGCCAGGTTGAACACCTAAATAGATCACTATAATATTTGCTCTTAAGTCTGATTATCTCCAATTATATTCCTAGGAGGACATCTTAAACGCTGTCCGAACGCTCCTGTGCACCTCTATCAACCTAGGTTTTTCATTCAACCTAGGCGAACTGTAAATGGAACAACTTTGCCATCTTAGATGACCCCTAGAACTGTACTTACTAAAAGAAACATGAAGAACAACAAATATGAAGATCTTGTGCAGGAACTTGAGCTGATTGTAGCAAATCCTTAGTATGCTCCGATTTGTCAAAAAGATGGCCATGACTCAAATATTTCTCTCAGGCAGCTTTTAGGGTCTTTTTCATCTGATCATAATGAGCAACTAGACTTGTCACCCAGTGAAACAGTTTGTTGTTTATCCAATTGAAGAAGGGCTGCCAATCCTACAAACAAGGCTGAACTCTAGAACTAGCTGAAACTGGGGATTTTGAAGGAAAAGCCTGTTCTTGATATTCATTCAAGTCAAGACGTTTGTCAATCTCCTGACGTCAATCAAAGCCACCTTCACATTTTTAAGATTACGTCACTTATTACTTTATTTTGATGTTTTTTATATAAATTAACATGTACGTCTCACAACACTATAATGACTAGATGTTGAGTCAAATATTTATATGGTGATCGATTTCGTCCATCTATGTGGACATCTTCGGACCGACAGTCGGTCCGAAGATGTCCACATAGATGGACGAAATCGATCACCATATAAATATTTGACTCAACATCTAGTCATTATAGTGTTGTGAGACGTACATGTTAATTTATATGATATATACCAACACGTAACATGCTAATCAAGAAACTTATAGATGTTTTTTACTAAGAGGAAATATGGTAGTTTTTTAATTAACTACTGTATTATCATACCGTTGGCACTGGTCTCACAGTGCTGTAACCCAGCTACTTGGGGACAAAATGTTAAGTAGATTGAAAGTGCTCGGTCCTCTTAATACAGACACAGCATCCACGCAGTGGTTACCATCAACATGGACAATACTAAAGAAGTCTGGGGTTTGTTAGATGGTAGTCAAGCTTCAGATGTTTTGAAAAGAGGAGAACTAAGTGTCAGTTAGCTGAATATCAGACCAAAACTACGTTGTTCGAATTCCACATAAAGCTGCAGGTCCCTTAGTTGCCCTGGCTATAGGGCTATTAATAAATAGCTCCTTCTGAGGAACAGTAGACCTTACTTAGTAACAATGACTACACTCGTTCATCTACACCCATCACACTCCTTCGCCCCTCATATTCACACATATCTTGACGATCAGTGTCTTAATAATGAATCATCATGCTGTTTATTTTATAACATCTGTTTTTATATTGTTCAGTTGTAATGTTGATGTTTTTTGTTAATTTTTGTATGCTATTTTTCAACCTCACTACAACCATTCCAACAACACATCCATGATGGAAGAAGAAATGAGCGTAGATATGCAATAGGGATCCAACCCACAACACTTAATTTTTTGAGATTTTCATTTCATATTGTCAAGGAAACCTTGATTTAATTCTGCAAAAAAGATCCAACCTGCAGAAAAATGCCTTGCACATGAAAAATAGTTTAGATTGAACCCACATATTGATTTGGTTGTTTTGGTATTTTACAGAATGACTGGATCCTTATTGTTTAATAAATCAATGCAGACTTGACTGGTGCTCTAACCCACAGCAGTGAGGCTTTGATCTGTTTTGCTCAACACTTATGTAAGAAGAATGTTTTCTCAGAGGAATGGATCAGCTGATGTTTGTATAAGAAACGTCAGTGTGGTATATCCAAGTGAATTGTTAATGTTAATTCCTTTTATTGGTTATGTTGTACAAAACCTCACTATTACAAACTTACATAAAAAGTACAAATCAAATAGAAATAAAAATAGAAAAAATATTCCGTTCAATGGAAATAGAAATGAGTAATGTTGGCCTATAAATAAATGAAACTGGTATAATCAAATAATGTGTAAGTAATGATCAAACATATCACGACAAAATAACGAATATACCTGAAGACTGTTGTATTATTTTATATTCAACTAATGGTGTGCTTTTAAACCAAAATATTAATAATGGTTTAAATACTGTGGTCAAAATACTGATAACAAACTATCAAACGACAATTTATTTTATGATTTCTTATTTGATAATGAAGATACATATCCGATTGACGAAAACCTCGAGATTGATAGTTCAGAACCCCTAGATAAAAACTTGGGAAAAGACAGTTCTGATTTTGATGGAGTATTCTTAGAGAATGTGCAAATAATTGTACAAAATATTGATATTGATATGCTGAATGATGAGAATGGTGACAATAATAACAGAAGAGAAGATAACGAATTTAAATGTTGTAGGCCTTCAAACAGGAAACCTACTATCCGTAACAAAAGTTTGGAGACTCGAGTTTGGATGCTTGCAAAAATTAAACTAACAAAGCTATGGTAATGGAACCTGTACCAATATTTTTATTGTTTTATTGTGCATTGATAGATGTCAACAAATAATTTTTTGTTTAATTTTTTTCATATTTATACTTTGTACCGAATGAAAAAAGTACACGATTTTTCACTAATTCCAAACAAATCTTGACTTTTGAAAATCGCTGACTAAATACCCTTTCATATATCTTGATGAAAATTTAATACGTGATTGGTTATGGTATTGAAAATGCTATATTAAAGTTTCAACATTTTTCTTTCATTACAAAAAAAGTTCTTGTAGATTCTATAAAACAACTTTTTCTAAGCAATGGCTGATCGGACGAGGTTGAACTTGACATTGTTGTAATAAGCTAATTTCACATATTTAACTACATACTTTGCTAACCTTTTACAGTCCATCGTGTATTTTGTAGCGATTTTTATTTGATAGCGAAGCGATGTGCACTGAGCCGTGAGTAACGTGTCCAGCGGGACTGCAGTGTTGCCAAGTCGATGCCAGTCCAGCCGTCATCCAGGTTCGTATAAGAAAAGATAATGTAATATTTTTGGTTTTCAATATTTTTATACCATTTCCCATCACTTTTTTCATGAGGGCCGTGGACCTTCAATGGCAAGTTTAAAAATCGTTATATTCCTGTAACAAAAGGATTTGTCATAATATCTATGACAAAAATATTCTCTGAGAGGCATGGATGTTCTCTGGGAGATGCTTACTCGACAACAACTTATGCAGAATATAGAAAATAAGTGTCAGCGTGCCTTTAAGTAGAGGTACAGGTTATGTGTCATACGTTATTCATAGACAACAGTCATATTTACCAGATATTTTACAGGGGTGGCCTTACCAGTGAGTCACGACTTTTGTCTGAAGAGGGTTGTTCACCTGGCAACAGCGCATTCCTAACACATAACTCAGGACCGAGCGCCTCACTGGGAACGGCGTTCTCGCTTCGCTATCAAATAAAAATCGCTACAAAATACACGATGGACTGTAAAAGGTTAACAAAGTATGTAGTTAAATATGTGAAATTAGCTTATTACAACAATGTCAAGTTCAACCTCGTCCCATCAGCCATTGCTAAGAAAAAATTGTTTTATAGAATCTACAAGAACTTTTTTCTAATTAAAGAAAAATGTTGAAACTTTAATATAGCAGTTTCAATACCATAACATATCACGTATTAAATTTTCATCAAGATATATGAACTGGTATTTATTCAGCGATTTTCAAAAGTCAAGATTTGTTTGGAATTAGCCACAATAAACCAGACTTTATTATATTAACAGAGCATTGACTTAATCGAGAAAAATTAGAAAGAACGAGCATAGAAGGCTATTCTCTAGTTGGAGGCTTTACGAGAAGGAACCACATCAAGGGAGGAGTAGCAGGCTATGTTAAACGAGACCTACAAAAATTTGTAAAATTACTAGAAACCAGCTCAGATGAAACGGAACTTATCTGTGAATCAGCCCTTTTCGAAATTAAACTTAGAAAGGAAACAATAAATGTCCTCGGGGTCAACAGACCGCCAAGCGCAAAGATAGATCATGCCATCGATATATTATTGAATGTACTGGACAAAGCACTTAGCACATACAAAAAAATCATAGTCATGGGTGATATTAATGCCGACAACCTGCAAGAGAACAGTGATAACACTCAACTAAAAGAACTTCTCGCTGCATTTGACTTGATAAGGATACAGCTCCCGCCCACAAGAATGAACATGAAACATCAAAATCAATAGATTGGGTGTGCACTAACATAAACCCAGAATTGGTGAAAACATCAGTCATCCAAAGCGGCCTCTCTGACCACACAGCACAATTGACCACACTAACCATAGCAAAACACCGTCTCACCGAAACTAAAACAAAGAAGAGAAATTTCAACAAAAAATCAATAGAAAACTTGAAATTAGCCCTAGCCAAACAAAGATGGGATGCAGTGCACCACTCCAACAACACCGACACAGCATATAAAATATTCCACAATATCCTCCAAGCAACCCTTGACAACACCTGCCCACTGAAAACCTTAAAAAATAAACACAACAAAACCCAGACCTGGGATATCGAATGCACAAGGCTCAAAGAGCAATACATAAGAGCCCTAGAAAAAGAGCAGTGCACAGGTCGAATAGAAGACAAAACAGAGACAATAGCCAGGAAAAAGGACTATGACTTAAACCTCAAAAAAGAGTCAATAGCAGCACACATAAGTAATTTCGAAAATAAGCCCAGGGCCCTATGGTAAATAATAGACAAAGAGAAGACAGCCAGACACAAATCGAACAATCAAATATACCTTCAAAACAATGGAAAAATAACTCGCAACCCTGCAGAAGTAGCAGGCTGCTTTAACGAAGTTTTCTCCTCAATAGCACAAAGAACTCTCCAAAAGAGCCACTTGAATATTACAGATACTACAAACGAGGATCTGCCGCTGCTCACTAACAACACCTTCCAGTTCGAACCGACAACAAAGGAAGAAGTGGAGAAAACAATAGACTCCATGAAAACAAAAACTTCATCTGGCCTGGATAACATCTCATCAAAACTAGCAAAAATCTGTAAAGAAGAAATTTCTGATCCCTTAACACACATCATAAACATATCCTTACAACAAGGGATTTACCCTGCAAAACTAAAAACAGCAAAAGTTTACCCAAAATATAAAAAAGGACCAACCACCGACATGGCCAGCTACCGACCAATATCACTCATATCCACCTTCTCCAAACTCATCGAAAAAATAGTACTAGAAAGACTTTTACAATATCTTGAACACAATAACCTACTTACTAACTAAAAATCAGC
The DNA here is from genome assembly GCA_035578905.1 of Stictocephala bisonia. NCBI lineage: Eukaryota > Metazoa > Arthropoda > Insecta > Hemiptera > Membracidae > Stictocephala > Stictocephala bisonia. Next base: position 159,833 of record JAQJVL010001401.1, on the reverse strand, counting down.
ATGGTTTCATGAAAGGGCGATCCACAACCACAGCCCTAATACAACTTATAGAACACGTCATAGACAAGCTGGAAGAAGGCCTCACTGCCACTAGTCTATTCCTAGACTTTACAAAAGCATTTGACTGCTTAAATCACAAACGCCTTCTTCAAAAACTAAAAAGCATGGGCGTAAAAGATAAAAATACAGACTGGTTCTGGAACTACCTGAACAACAGGAGACAATTGGTGGAAATCCAATACACTAAAAATAACTTACTAGAAAAAATTCAGTCGAAAACTACCGACATACAGATGGGAGTGCCACAAGGATCAGTGCTGGGCCCGGTCCTGTTCCTACTGCTTACAAACGACCTGCCCGACTACCTAGAACGCATCTGTCACACAACCATGTACGCAGACGACACTGTCATAACAATATCTAACAAAACCACAGAACAACTCGCCTAAGGTCTAATCAATACCCTGAACACAACAAAGCAATACTGCATCTCAAACAACTTAGTGCTGAATGACATTAAAACTGTCCAAATAAACTTCTCTACCAGGCACAAAAACATGCATCTTTCAATCACTGACCTGGAAGCAAAAACCCAAACAAATCACCTTGGTATATTAATCGATGAAAACATAACCTGGAAAGCACACACTGAACAGCTTTGCAAAAAATTGAGCACCAGCATATTTGTAATATGCAGAATTAAACAGATTAGCAATAAAGACGCAGCTAAAACCGCCTACTTCTCACTTTTTGAGACACACCTTAGATACGGTTTAGCACTATGGGGAGGAATAGCCAACTGCAACATGGAAAAGGTCCTCAGGCAGCAAAAACTAGCAATAAGAGCTCTAGAAGGACTCCAATACCAAGTAAGCTGCCGAGAAGCATTTAGAAAATTGAAGATCCTCACAGTGATAAACCTGTACATCCTAGAAGTAATTCTGCATGCGGTAGATTCAAGGTAAACCAGAAATAGAGACCTCCACCAATATCACACTCACCATGTCCTTGACTTCACACTTCCTGTACACCACCTGAGCCTCTCAGCAAGGAAACCATCATATAAAGGAGCGGCCTATCTCAATAAACTTCCAGAAGCTCTAAAGAATGAACCACCCAAACGTTTAAAAAAAAGCACTAACAGCCTGGCTACAGGAGAGACCCTTTTACTCAGAAAGCGATTTTTTAAACATGTAATTAGAATAAGCAATGTAATTTTTCTATAACCTTGGAATTTGTATGAATGACGCATGTACTGTTCTCAACGAATATGTCAATAAAGTATTTTGTCTATTGTCTATTAGTGAAAAATCGTGTACTTTTTCGTTCGGTACGAAGTATAAATATGAAAAAATAATAAAAAATTATTTGTTGACACCTATCAACGCACTATAAAACAATGAAAATATTGGTACATGTTCCATTACCATAGCTTTGTTAGTTTAATTTTTGTAAGCATCCAAACTCGAGTCTCCAAACTTTTGTTACGGATAATAAGTGTACACTTAAATAAAAATATGATGACTAAATTCGGACCAGTATATCCTTATAAACAAATAGACATAAAAAGAAAAAAAGGTGACCATCGAGCACTAATTTGTTTTCAAACCCTCTTAAAATGTTGTGACCTGAAGGAAAGCCAATCATTAATCCCAAACTGCAGGACTTAAAATCTATCATGCATCTAATACCGTCAGATGCCAAAGAGTCCTACAAAAAGCCAACTCAAAGTCCCAGTGTTGCAGATGACACTGAAGTTTTGAATGTTGACAGATTAGATTTCGAAGTGGAGGTTGACTAAGTCGAGTAATTTGAACATTAAGTTATACACCAAAGTTATTACATTATTGATGTGCAATACATTTTTTAATACTACTGAAATCATTGTTTTGTGTATTTCCAAAATAATTATATCCAATTTCAAAGAATAAAAGTAGGTATTTCTACAATTTGAATAAATAATAAACTCTTTCATTTCAGTTACAAACTGTAGTTTTAAGTCTTTCGTTGAACTCTATATCTAGTTAAAGGGAGACAAATCTCGTAAGATAAAGCAAAACATAAAATATAGATCCAACCATAAAATCCTTTATTGCAAAACATTAATGTTCGTTTTTTTTATTCAATAAGGATCCAATCCACAAATAATTAAATAAAAAAGTAAATATCTATTTTATATAGACAAAGCAGGTTTACTCGATTAGACAATGTGGTTCTACACATGGATTGTGCATGCTAATATTGGAGTACTAAGGAATACATAAATTTTATAATAAAGGCACAAAGTTAACAATGATTTTCTCAGTTTGGTAAACTAGTGGGTTGGATCCCTGTTGCATATATACGCTCAAATGAATTTACTTGGTGAAAAAATAATAAATTGGCAAATATTTTTCCCATTACTCTTACCACAATACCAAGGTGCATTCAACCACCTAAACCAAAAAACATATTCCTTTTTCAAGTTTCACATTAGTAACTATGAACAGTACAATTTTCTGACACAAGTACTATAAAAGCAAAATATCTGTGCCACTATTATTTTTTGCCATTTTTATTTAAATTGTTTGTTTTCTGTATAACACCCAAGACTCATATCCATATAATAATATAGGTGATATTATCCGCTTCTAGACTTTATATTTAACAATAACAGTTGTATTTGTGTTTTTAAAAACGCTTTTATTCTATTTTGATAAAAATGCACTATTTTTGCATTCTGTGCTGTAATTCAAAGTCTAAATGATCATAATATTAACATATTATAATTAACTTAATTAATTTTTGTAGAAGTTCAAAACTACGGCTATAAAACATTTACTGGGTATATATGAGATATAAATTTGATGATTCTACGCGAAAAGCACACATGCTTGATCGCTATATACTACATGGCAAATTGACATATTAAGAAAGTGCACGTGTTAATATGTAATAAACAAATGTTTACACACCACTGTAAAATAAACTACAATACAGTAATATGTACACCACAAACTACAAAAAAAAAAAAAAAAAAATGCCACCATCCAAGTGATTTCATAGATTACTGCATATGTAAAATAACATTTTGATAAATTCAGTCCCTATATATAAGGTATTGTACAGAAGCTGTCTGGGCCCATTAATTAATATTAAAGTAACACACTCCTTTTTTCAACAGAGGGCCAATCTCCAATAAAGAGGGCCTATCTCCAATACCTAAAAATCTATCCATCTACACTAATTCACCGTTCTTAACCAGATTTTGAGGTAAAACTTGTGTTGTTTTAAAAAAATATTAACCCATTGTGGATTGCATAGCATGGCGCCCATCCGGGCCTAATGGAACAAATTAAATTCACAACACAGCGCTACACCTGCCCTGCCGGCCTAGTGCATTTGCAAATTCTACACATTTTGTTGTTATTTACGTTTCATAAACATTACACTGACCATATTAGTAGTCTATCTAATTCGGACGATTGCAATTTATCAATTTTACTGGAAATCACGCAAATGGCAAATCAATACGACCGAACGCAGGGACTAAATTTCCCAAACTAATTAATATCAAGTTGTAAAAACAACAGTGAACAGGAAACAGTAAGCATGTCAAAACAAACGGGTACATTGTTATAGCGACAACATTGACTCCGAGGGCTGAGACGCAACTGTAAACAAGAGCCGCGACGTCAACGTCACGTCGTTGAACTATCAGTCCACTCGGTGCAGAATGTGAATGACACGCCTTATCTGCAATGGGTTAAATTACTGACAACAACAAATTGGTGAACTAACTGATTCACTTTATTCAAAGAAATTATAAAATACCTATGTACAATAAAAATAGAACATAGTATTTCAGATTCAATTTTTGTTTCCAGGAAGCAATTTGGGACAGCTGACCTTAAGTGAATTATGTATGCTTCATAGCAACGAAATAAACTGTAAAACCACTTAGTATCAAATATGACACAAAATTAAAAAAATCAATGGTATATAACTATAATAAGTAGGTAAATATACAACCAAAATCCTCGTAAAGTTAGTGTTTAAATATATCTAAATTTACACTCTAATTTAGTCCTTCAAAAGAGATTTATTCCAGACATTCATGCAAATAGCATGTTTTTTGTCATGAAAAAATCTTCTTATACATATACGTATTACATAAGCAATAAATAAAAAGACAAGGTAAAAACATGTATGCTTATTTGTTTAATACATTTATTTTTGAGCAACCATGTTTGTAGAAAAAACAGTACAGAACTGAGCAATATCGGTAACGCAATTAACTTTTGAGTTTGCTGAGTTAATTTTTTTGTTATTGATAAAAAAAAGACTATTTATAATATGATTTAAAACAATACTTACAAATAAACCAACTTTGTCGAAATTGAAAAAGAGCAATAAAGAACTACAGTGAGGTCGCAGTAGTTCGCCATCCACAATTCTCTGACCATGGTCATTTCTGATGAAAAGTTATATTTTCGCATTTATTTTGTAGGCCTACGTATTAAATATTCATTTTCCACATCACGTAAGTGAAAATTTTAATCCTTCAACATTGTCAAATCTCCATTTTTTTAACATATAATAAATATGACATTCTCATTGCACTTGTAAGAATATTTTCTAACCCTATTATCTAAAAAAACAAATTGTCAGATTCACACGGCCCAAAGTAATCATTCTACACTTGCTCTGCTAAAGACGTACATATGTGAAACTAGAAAAAATATCTTTATACTGCACATCGGTAACATGAGAGAAATACAAACACATTCTTCACATAAAAACAATATATTGTGCTGAAAACAAATAAAAACTCTTATACAAATGACTGATTAAATTTTTGCAAAATTAAAAAAAATCAATAAATAATCATTACTATATACACATCTGATGGTTTCAACAAAATATAAAAAGTTGGGAAGCCCTTCAAAAGATGTTGCAACTTCCTATCTTTGTTCATAAATATACACATGAACAAATCCTGTGCTGACTCCCAAAATGCCAGAGCTGGGAATATACGGATTTTATAAATACTATCTGCAACACAATTTATATTACAACTAATTCATACTGTACTGAATCTAATGTACTGGAATGTGAGTTAACTTGGGACTTTGAAACTAAACAACTATCCGAGACCAGGCTAGTGGCAAATTTATTCACTTGCCTTTACTTCACAGATCGTGTTGAAGTAAATCACAATATGGACATAACTGAGCAGAGCCTGATCTCTCAATTGATAGTCTTCAAGTAAATGAATATCTTGCACTATGCTAATCATCTCAATAAAAACTACATTATTTCTGCAACAATTTAAAAAAAAAAAAAACATGTTACGATTCAATCAGAAAACATGACTAATTTTCAACAAACAAGACCTGGTAACTTTAACCAAAGTAAAAGCTATTATTGAAGCCACAGTCAGATATTTTAGTTCTAATAATGAGTAAAATCAATCTGTGAATTAAATTTTATAAAAATGTATTGAAAAAGGTTAAGCCTACTTGACAATCTGTTAACAACTCATAATTTGAACTCTATAATGTCATAGTCATTAAGTACAGAGAGAACATGTGCGTAGTAGGGAAGATGAGTGTGAGAACAAGTACAATCACATCACTACTTGTCTTTCTTGGCTTTAATGGCAGTTTTTGACGTGGTTGTGGCAGCAGTAACAGCTGGTGTCTCTTTCTCCCCATCCTTCTTCTCAGGGTGGTCTTCATACCTGAAAATAAGTCATTTCTAATTATTACCAACTTTCATAAACTTCTAAATTGTCTGTTGATTCAATACCACCCAAAATGCTGTTTATACAAAAAGTTATACAGCCATCAGTAAAAACAATATTTAATGCTCCTTGGTGAGAATATGGCAATATTATATTTTAAATATATTTAATGAGAGGAATATCAAACCTTTTTATTATATTATTTTGCAATTATACACTGAAAAAGCCTTTTGTGAAAGGCTATGTGGATGGACCATCAAGTCTTGTATGTGAAAAACGGTGGGTATAACATCAAACTTTGGATATGAAAGTACGTTGTATGTGTTCGCAGGGTGGTTAGGAGATTTAACGTCAATATACATATGCAAGGAGAGTCACATTTATAAAACACTGGGTTAGTTCTATCTGTATTATGATTTGAATTCTTATATACTCACTGAAACATTGCTGCTATATCTCCTTTAATAAGGGCGAGAGAAAGTGGTGTGCCCAGACAAGCAGGAACCAGATAGAGCAGGGCTGGCTGTGCATGTTTGAACACATGCATAACGAAGATGGTGGCCACCAGGCCCAGAAAGTATGCAATAAATGTAGCATAGAAATAAAACTTGGAGTTCCTGTTCAAGCTGCAAAAGACAAATAGGAAGTTATAGTCGTCCACTGGTAAACAACAATTTTTGTAAATATCACAAGCTTATTGATATTTATATATTCTTCCTTAGCCTTTCTTAGCACCACAAAAAAATAAAACAACATTATCTCTTTTCAGACCAACTTCTGTTATATCAGAATTTGTAGTTGTAGCGAAGATGAAGAACTTCTGATTTATCGGAAGCTACACAATGTTTTTATTTTTAACTCGTGACATATTCTCGCCGAATATACATTAATCAACGTAAATAAGTAACCAAGGTAATGAAATATAACAGATTTTTCAGTACTATGTTTCATTATGTTCGTATACTCTATCTGTTTAATCGTGTGCACTGTCGTGAGCCTACTACTGAAATGTATAAACTACAGCTGATAACATCAGACGCTGTCGTGTTTAGGTTGAGAACTCTGCTACTTACGTTGTATTGCCTTTGTAATTAGTCTGCGTATTGGGTTATTTATACTTATTAGCTGAAAATCAGACCAGCACTACGTGGTTCGGATTCCACGTAAAGCTGTAGGTCCCTTAGTTACCCCGGCTGTTAGGCTATTAATAAATTGCCCTTTCTGAGGAACAGTTGAACTCAGATAGTAACCAGACTACACTCATCCTACACTCATATAACCATTCATATTCGCCTTAAAATACCAACAGCGTTGTGTCGGTGTCTCATATGTAAGAATGTAAAAATATAGTTTTCTCAGTATTCTGTTTATACTAACTTGGAAAAAAGTTAATTATTTTCTCCATGTTTAGCATGAGGGTACCAACATTGCTTTAAAAGTTCCGTTTTTAGGGTTTTGCTTGAACTGTGAATTTAATTTTTTTTTCCTAAATGAAACTATCTCTAGTTTAAATACTTGTATTACTTTACGGTTACAGTAATTTTAATTTTGATAATGCTGAAATATTATATTTCTCTTACAATTTTTATTGGTTTGATATGGTTTGTATTTATTTGTCATTAAGTGCAAGCAAATTGTGCTTTAAACCTGAATCATTATTTTCTTAAGACTTAATTTATAGATTGAGCAATCAAAATGAAATTGATTTATTCAAAATTGTATCATTATTACATTATTACAATGGTAACCAAATCACCATACTTATTTAATAATTTTTACGTTGTAATAGTTTTACTTAGCCAATAAACTAGAGTGACAATATACAAGACCAGGGAGCCATACTCAAAGAACAAACATTTATAACTGAGTTATAGAAATAACCCTCAGGGGCACATTATTGGGGAGGGAGAGGTAACAATGTTAACGAAGTAAATGAGTTGTCTCAGTGTCGACTCTTTTTGCGGAGTTGAAATATAGGAGTCGACTCTTAATAAAGAGTCATTCACTACTGCGATAGCAATAAATGTAACAATGGTATGGTCTTTATTATTACAATTATAACAAATGGAACCAGAAAAAACATTGTTGAAATATGTATCATATTGCCAATCAAGCAAGTACACTTTACCTGAGATCAAATCGTAGTAACAGAGCGATGAAGATGCCAGGCACTACAATGTCTCCAAGACCTAACATGGCGAAGTTGTTTGCAGCAACACCTTTCTCCAATAAATCTTGGGGAAATACCACTGTAAACAAAATAATGGCATAATTTATCTTTAGTTTACACTTTTTTCTATCAATTCTTAGTATATATTTTTTTTCTAAATAGTACATTTTACGTGATGACTTCCATGCTAAAAGAATTTATATATACCATACCAATTTTAGATTTTTTTTAAAATAGTAGTACAGCAATGATCTCATACACAAATACAACACATTTGTTGTTAATAATTGTTGACTTGTTGTAGGCATCGTGAAACTAGAATAATATGTATTTACTGATATAATTTTAAACTAGACTAAATTATCAAACATAAAAATTATGTAAATTGTAGGCCAGAATCATGTTCTAAACACCAGGTGCAATATCTGCCTCTACTAACCGCTGTTTTTAGCCAGTTATTAATCAAATGAGAACCTCCTTACTGCGTTTACTCACTACGATTATATCTTCAAATTATTATTTCATTTTCTCATTGTTTATGGCGTCTTTTGATTAAATTAAAAATATATACAAAACAAAAAAATACCATTTCTTTTATTTGTCAGAAAAATTAACAAAGGTCATAAGTATCAATAAATTTGTAAATTGCAAAATATACTAACATATTTCAAAACTGGATGGCAGCTTATTCTGGCTTAAGGGGTACTTAACACATTGTGTGCGGGTCACACGCCCGCGGGTGATAGCAGTGCTTGCGCGAGCAGCGGATAAGTCGCCGGCGGTGGACGGATCAATACCGGCTTGTACGTTTTAGTGTCGCCTAGCCCTTTGGCTTAGAACATTTCCTTGTTCTTCGTTCGTGGATCGCGCCATTTTGAGCCAGTTGGCAGGGGTTAGCGTGCCTGCGCGCGCAGCGGAACTGTTGCCGGCGGTTGACGAAGCAATGCTTGTTTGTGGAATTCAGTGTGGTCCAGCCACTTGCCTTATAACGGTCGGATTTGCGCTGCATTGTTGCCTGTGTCTCGCGTCACGTTTCGGTGTTCGCCGTTCGTGGATCGCGCCATTTTGAGCCAGTTGGCTTGCATCCGAGTTTTACCATTTTATTTTTGTGTATAATAGTGAAACATTAGTATCGTGTTGTGTTATATTGTATTGTGATTTGTGTTATATTGTAAATATATTTGTATAGTGCGTTTTATTCTTTTCTGCAATGTTTCAACCAACTCCTGGGCCATCTTCGGCTCCTGACTTTGTCCTGCCGACAGTGATGGTGAAGTTGATGACCCGACCCAATCCAACATCAGATAATGGGAAATGCTTCAGATGACTCTGATTCTTATGAATCTGATGATTCTGATATCGGAAATGATACTCCTGTATGCCGTATTTCAACTTCAGGATTGCAACCTGCCGCGACTAATTGCGGCAGCGTCTCGCGGCGCGCATGGGTTTCGTTGCGATGTGCGGCTCCACCGCCGGCGGACGATCACTTCAGAAGCCCCGATCTACCAGAATTGAGGCCATAAACTGGATTTGGTGTATCAACCCTGTTTCCTGACTATATAAGGTATTGTTTTGGTACAAAATATTATTTTAGTATCTGACATGTTTTTAATATATTTTTTCAGCATCGAATGTGTTAACAATGTAGCATGAATATGGATTAATAAGTGATAAATGGTTTGTCAATCTTGTTTAAACTTACCTGAAAAAAAATTCTTCACAAAAAGTATGTACAAGAAGATTATGTTGAGTTTAATGTTAGCCATGACGTCATAAAGAGGACGTCTTTAAATTCTCTTTTATTCAATGTATACACTGCCAACATCCCGCCACTCAGTCCAGGAAATAAATGAAAGTGGCAGTACCAATGGATCTCCGAGTTCCAATGGCTCGCTTATTCGGAAACACAAAAAGGGGCGTTTTGCAAGTTTTGTGTAGTATTTGCTTCTGATTTTGAATCAGGGAAAGGGACCCATGTTCAATTAGGTTCCTTTGTAAAACCTCCTTTTACAAAATGGAAAAATGCTAAACAAGAATTCAGGGACCACGAAAAGAAAGAGTATCACAGTAATGCTTGTTTGAAAGCTCAAAACTTTCTTTCTGTTTTTGAAAATACGGTAAACAACATTCATCTTCAAATTGATAGCCAGCTGAAAATTACGGTTGAAGAAAACAGAAAGAAAATACGCCCTATTGTTAAAACGGTTTTGTTCTGTGGAAGAGAGGGAATACCTCTAAGAGGTCATAGAGATCACGGTCCTTTGTCTTTAGATGATAGCTCCTCTGACGGAAAGTTTAGATCACTTTTGAGGTTAAGGATGGACGCAGGAGATGATATTCTCAAACAGCACATTAATAATTTCTGAAGCCAATGCAGTGTATTTGAGTAAAAACATACAGATGAAATGATTCATATTGCAGGAGAATTGGTAACTACTTCATTGATAGATAGAAAAAAGTATGGTGAATATAGTATTTTGGCTGATGAAACCTACCTGGCTGATATTTCAGGAATCGAGCAAATGTCCCTGTGCACGAGGTATCTGGATAAAATTGATAACAAGTACGTTGTTAGAGAAGACTTTTGGAATTTTGTCCCAGTTTATGATTTTCGAGGGCTTGCCTTACCAGATGTCATCAAAGAAAATGTTTCTGCTTTAGGTTTGGATTTGAACAATGTTTGAGGTCTAGGATTTGACGGAGCAAAAAATATGAGTGGAATCTACAATGGTTGTGCAGAAACATTTCAGGAGTTATACCCACAACTACCTATTTGCACTGTGCTAGTAATTCCTTAAACTTAGTTCTAAGCTACTCATGCAGCATACCAGAAATAAGGAATTGTTTGAGTACAATAAACAAGATAATAAACTTCTTCAGAGTTTCTGCTAAAAGGGAAAAGGTATTAAAAGATAAAATCGCTGAATTGATCCTCCATCAAAAAGAACACAATTAATTAAATTTTGTGAAACTAGGTGGGTTGAAACAAGACTCTATTTCTCTATTTTGTGATATGTTTGCCTACATTGTTGAATCCCTGGAAGATATTCAACAATTTAATGACTCTGATACTTCAAGTCAAGCATTTGCATTCTCAGCTGCGATTTTGAAGCCTGTATTATTGTCGAGCCTGTAATACTGCCTATGATTGTGGCTTGTCAAGTATTTAATCTAAACCATCTAAAGTCGAGGGTTTAGCTACACTTTTGCAGTCGAAACAGCTAGACCTAAAAAAATGTATAGTTATGTGAAAATCTTGGGAAAGAGCTAAAAACATTTTTTGAAGATTTCAAAAATGTTTTCAACAACATATTGGGAACTGATGGTTTTGTCGGTGTTGAAATGGTGTTGCCTAGAGTGGCTGGTTGGCAAAAACATAGAGCAAACGTCAACACAACTGATCCAGAAACATATTTCAAAGTCAGTGTGTTTTACCCATTTATCGATTATGTACTATCCGAACTTGAAGACAGGTTTTTAAAACAAAAATGCATATTGAAAACCCTTCACATATTGTTGCCAAAACATTGTAAAAGCTTTAAATAAAGACTTGGCAGCAACCGTTGATGTTTTCATAAAAAAAAATGGCCAAATGACATTGTCAAACCACCTTGTTCATTTCTAGATGAATTAAAAATATGGAGACGAAATCTCCAAATATGAAAGAAGAAGATTTGCCAGAAGATTTTATATCTTCTTTGGAAAAGTGAGAGGAAATGTCCTTTCCCTGTGCACAAACAACATTGAAGACTTGTTGTGTACTTTAAGAATATTTAAAGATAAAATGTAACTCAAAAACACATTTGTAGGCTTTACATTTTACCTGGTAAGAGGGGGAGCATCCCTCCCCAAAATTAAATCCTGGGACCGCCACTGCTGATGGTATACCACAGTTAGTTTGTGTCCTTAGTAAGACATAGTATAATTTTTTGGGGCAGTTATTCAAAATTAAATTCAATATTTTGTCTGCCAAAAAGAGTCATTAGGTATATTTTAAATCTAAAATATAGAGAATCTTGTAAACAAACATTTAGAAAAAACAATATTTTAACAATTCCTGCACTTTATATTTTAGAAATTTTAAAATTTTTAAAGAAGAATCCTTGATTGTTTGCAAAATCAGTAATCTCACACGGGCACAACACAAGAAATCATTTACAATACAAATTCCCTTTTCATAATTTGTCAATGTAGGAAAAGGGTCCTTATTATATGGGAATCAAGCTGTTCAGTGTCATGCCACATGAAATTAAAAGAGATAAGAACTTTTCAGGGTTTGTTTGTTCCCTAACAAAAATTCTGAGAGCAGCATGTCCATATAATAAAGTTAAGGATTTTAATTTAGATTTATTTAAGTGGAAACAGTTTAAATGATAATTTATTATAACGCTTATTTATTCCATTTTATATATATTTTTTTTATTATGTTAGAGTGACGTGTCATACATTACAGGAGCTGTGCTCCAACTTTGTAATTTCTAAATGACAAATAAATGATTGATTTGAATGAGAAGTGACTGCATACTCCACTTCCCACTGTCACGGGTTGAATGATCTGTTTCAAAAGGCAAGGCAGGTTAAGATCATTGGAGATTCCTAAAAACATTAAGTGACTTTATTCACATTAAAAACATATCTTATAAGAATGTATATTTTTCTACCTCTTTATATTTTGATATTGTTAAAAAAGGAAATAAGGGTCTACTAACTTAAATTGCACTCTTAAGAGGATAGTGATTTTTTTACACTTTAGTTGTTTCTATCGGTGATAAAACAAAAACAATGGCACATTTAACTCAATTAAATATAGCTAGATTATTGCTTCTATATTGATGAATGTTTGAGAAATCTGAACTAAACCATAATACATGAACCGTTTTCTTGAATACAATTTTGATTAACAATCAGTACCTACTTTATTTTCAAAATATATACAGAAAATCCCAACACATTAACCTATTAAAATGTGATATTAATTTAAATTTTTTATAAAAAATGCAATATTGGCTAGTTTCAAGCTTACTACTTCAATAAAATTGTTGTAGCTTTCATACAAATTTTTGAATTTGCTCAAATTCATTTAGCACCCATAAAAGGCCACCTGATATTGATCATACAAAGCTACTTTTAAAATAAACTTGGTACTTAAATGAAAAACTTACATTTGATGGGTGCTTCAAAAGATTTGGCGACAGTGACCATGACGTTGGTGCCAAAGACCCAAAATATGTCATAGACGAACAGTCCGCAGAGAAGTATACATCCTGTCACCACTTTGTTGAGGTGAAGGAGTTCAACACCGTTGATGGCAAAAGCTATGCCAAACAAGTTGTTGGCGATCCAGTGCTAAGACAAATAAAATTTCTCCTTAAGTTGCTATTTAAAAATTTTGATTTTGCTAGACTTGTCTAACTGCAATGTTTTATTAACATGATTACATTTAGTAATTACTTTTTTTAGAAATCATATATAAAAAAAGAGTTTCTATATGGATAAACCTTTGGCCTTTATGGTCATTGTTTCCATGATAGATAGTAAATAAACTAAAGTATTGTAATGGCAACCCAGTTTATCTTCTCTGAAGTCCTAAATATTCCTTACTGCTAACAGTTAATAATTTTATTTCTATTACCCCCCCCCCCCCAGTTTGAGTTGTAGTTTAACACATTTAGAGCGGGTCAGCCGAATTCGACTGATCAGCTGACCGGCGCGCCACCCGGATGAGTCGATTTCGAGGGGTGGAACCATGGCAACCTCTATTGTCCATTGTGAATAAAGCTTTCAGTGCAGGTTGTTCATTCATTGTGTCAGCGTCTGTGAGCGTACTGAGAACATATTTTTAGCTTAGTTTTCGTTTACTGAAATTTTTATGTTTATGGCTCCTGTTTATATTTGTATATATATTTTTTAGAGTGAAACTGTTTGTCTAGTGTGTGTGTAATGTTTTATTAGTGTAAATATACATTGTTTTGTTGTGGATTGTGCTAAAAACATGGCGGACGATTCTGACAGTGATGAAATAGAGTACGGAAGTAGTGAAGGGGGGAGTGATGATACAGACAGTGATAATTCTGATTTCGATGCATCTGATATTGCTTCACCTACTTGGTCAACTATTACGAATGGAATGAAGGCAATACCCTTTATAAAAGACAATAAGTTACTTGTACCCATACCAGGTGAAAAGCCTATTGATTGGCTTAGGTTGTTGATCGATGATGTATTTCTAGATACTATTTGTAGACAGACCAATGCCTACGCGTTGAATTTATTTGATGGAAATGATACCACACCAAATTCACGTGTTTGTAAATGGAAAGATTTAAATGTCCCAGAATTGATCACTTTTATTGGCCTACTTATGCATATGGGAAGTATCCCGCTAAACCGCATTCAAGATTACTGGAAAACCAGTCGTCTTTTCAACATCCCTATCTTTAGGGACTACATGTCTCGAGATAGGTTTCAGATAATACTTCGATGTTTGTATTTTTCTAAATATAGGCCTACTAATGACCAACAAGCTCAGCCATCGACATCCACACGACCTAGGCCTTCTCCCACTGAAAAAATTGATGACGTTGTATACCACTTCAACAACAAAATGGCCAATATATATTACCCTTCCAAAGAACTCTCCATTGACGAGTCAATGGTGCTATGGCGAGGGCGTTTACGATTTTGCCAGTACATCAAAAATAAGCGACACAAATATGGTGTTAAATTTTATTCAGTGAACAAACCTGAAGGACTTGCTATAGCTTTTAAAATTTATGCAGGATCAAATGATATAACATCTGGGCCCGGGCATACTGAGAAGGTAGTATTGCACCTTATGAGAAGGTTTCTAGGCAATGGCCATGCATTGTTCATGGATAATTTTTACAACAGTTTTTCCTTGGCATCAAAATTATTAGCTCACAACACATGCACTGGTACCTTGAGAAAATCAAGAAAACATAATCCCAAAGAAGTCATAGAAAAAAAACTCCAAAAAGGTGAAACGGTAGCCAAGTATGCAGAAGGTGTTCTAATCGCCAAGTGGAAGGACAAACGTGAAGTTGTATATATTTCAACACAATTTGAAAATGAAATGGTGACAAGTGGGAACAGATTTGGTGTTGAAACACAAAAGCCTTTGCTCATCGTGCAATACAATGCACATATGAAGGGGACTGATCGCCATGATCCACTAATGTCTTATTACCCTTTTGAAAAAGTCTCTGAGATGGTACAAAAAAATTTTCGTCCACATTCTGCATATGATACTTATCAATGCACATTTTATGTTCAACATGCATCGAGGAGAAATTGGTGAAAAAAAGATTTCTTTGTACGACTTTCGATTGATGGTAATTGAAGATCTGTTACCTGCCAAGGCTGCCGCAGAAATTGTGAGTCCAGCAAACCGACGCCCTTTAGAACATAAATTAGTGAAAAATTATGAAACATGTCCTAAAGGTTTCACTAAGCGCAAAACTTGTAGAGTGTGCTACAAAGCCGGAAGAAAATACAAGCAAAGTATTTTTGTATGTTCTGCTTGTCCGGGAAAACCTGGACTTTGCGCAGTTCAATGTTTTGATAAATATCACAACTAACATTCAAAAAAGTGGATTATACTTGTAAATATGTACATATTTTTTATTTTAACAATTTTATAAATAATTTGTATAGTTTAAATTATCTTCTGTATAATTTAACTATAGATTTTATTTGGAAATTGTATTTATTCACTGAAGTATTGATCTTGTTCTCTGTCAAAAAATTAATTATTTTGTTTGATAAATATCCTTCGTTTACAGTATTATGATTAAATTATTAGATACTATAAATATAAGGTTATACAGTAGACTCCCGATTATCCACTATAATGAGTGGCTGACCCTTCGTGGACAATCCAAAAATAGCCTAAAATTGCCTGCAATGACTAAAATCAACTCTGAAACAAAACTGAGCCTTAAATTAGGCCTTACTATGAGTTTAGGATTAAAAATAAAACAATTAAAATACAGTAGTACAGTACATACTGACATTTAATTAAGTATCACTTGAATCACATAACAGCATTTTAATGAAAGTAAAACAAACACTTTTATTGTTGGGTTGGAAAGAAGTCTTTTATAGATTTTTGATTCTAAGCACTAGACTCTTTTCTTAAAATGCTTGCATGAATTTTTTGTAACACGCTGTTGTGTCTTGTTCCCCCTCTATGGATTTTCTGTTTATCCATCTTGTAAATCAATCGATAAGCACTTCCACACTGCACTGACTACTGTACACAACTGACTCACAGTGGCAGACGGCAGTGAACTCAAAACAAAGAGTGAAGTGAATAAAAACGAGTAAAAGCTTTTACTTTCGGTGTGACAAGGAAATACTTGCGAGTGCATGAATAAAACAAGAAAAAGTAAACACTTGTAGTAATTACTAGTCAATAAAGTATTTACTTTGAAATGAGGTGAATAAAAAAGTATTTACTCGTGGATTTGCGAGTCTGCCCAGACCCATGCTAGCACCTTTTACTAAAATTACATTACAAATATTTTAATATATTTTTGTCACTTTTAATAGTCATACATATTACTATACATAGAACTTTTTTTTACCCACCCGCCCAACCAATACACGTACCGTGGTGTTGACCCAGCTGCCCACCCATACACGTACATTGGTGTTGACCCACCCATACATGTACGGTGGTATTGACCCACCTGCCCACCCATACACGTACGGTGGTATTGACCACCTGCCCACCCATACACGAACCGTAGTGTTGACCCAGCCGCCCACCCATACACGTACAGTGGTATTGACCCACCAGCCCACCCATACATGTACCATGGTGTTGACCCAGCCGCCCACCCATACACGTAAAGTGGTGTTGACCTAGCCGCCCACCCATACACGTACCGTGGTGTTAACCCACCCATACACGTACCGTGGCACGAAAGTCGTCTTTTTTCATGATTTTATAATAAATTTTATAATAAAAAACTTTGCCTTCTCCATAAGAATATCACCTGATATTGGTGTATGCCTACTTCTTTCTTGCACGAACCATGCGTATAAGGCATCCTCTACTTGTTGGTGCTTACCTAATATTAATGTTTTTCTTACACCAGCATATGACTCACCACTCTTGTAGAACTATTCAATTTTGTCCCTTTTCTTCCTAATATTTGTCACTTTGATTTGTTCATATTTCCTTACAATTATAAATTCTTTTTAAATAAATTATAATAAATGTTTTTGGCTTAAATGATCCTAGCAAATTTACTATTAAATTACGTTGATTATTACGAGTCAACCCAATCATTACGTACAGGGTATTGACCCACCCACCCAACAAGACACCTACATTGCAATTGCTCCACCCAGCCGCCCAGACACGTCCAGCGGTATTGATCCACCCACCCACCTACATTACTATTGCCGGCCGCCCAGACATAATAAAGGGATTCGTTTATCATTAAGTTTAGTAACATACAAGCCTTTTTGAGTTATTATTTGTAAAGTAAAATTTAAAATGTTCTACACAGAAATAAGTAGTTTTACTAGAGAAACATTGGGAAGTATTTGCTGCATGCAGATAACACTGTTCACTTGAATTTTGTGTCATTCGAGTCTAAGATTGCGACCTTCATGCATCCACCAATTTTTTCAATAATGTTAATATAAATATACCAATGCATTAAGTATTTATTATTTGAATAAGTAAATAATACTTTATTTGAATTGAATATGTAAATAAAGAAATGTCAATTAGTAAATATTAAAATAAAACAAATGAAAAATAAATATAAATGAGACATAGAAATTAAGAAATATAATATGTAATTTGACAAAACTAGAAAATAATTTTTTTAAATCCACAAAATATTAATGAAACATAAAGATTGGAGGCTCTCACTAATGTGATACACCTACGAACAGTCTGGTGCTATACAAGTCTCAAACACATACGCTTATACACAGTGTGCTTCAAACGTGAGCATGTGCCAGCAGCATCCGCACACTCGTACACGGGTAGGTACCCGCAGTACATACAAGTTTACGTACTCATGTGACCGTAAGCACTATTGTAAGTAATAATTTTTATATTTCTATTGTTGTATATTTTTCATTTCATTTTTTTAGGTACAGTATAACAGATTGGGTGATAGAAAATTTATTTTTTACAAAAAGGCTAGGGCTTTTATAGCAGAATCTTCTTCTGTGGTAGCTATAGAACCATCTTTTAAACAGTTGTCTTTAAGTTGCAACTTTTCTCGTTTGATTTTCAAACGAGTCAGTTTAAGGTACCCTCTGGAACATCTACAGGTGAGTCGGCTCTAAATATCATCACTCAAATATGAACAGAACGTATGAACAGTGAACACACGTATGGTAGGCAAGTGTCACATGAACAGATGCTAGACGAGCACGTTAAGACTTGTAGTGTTTCAAAAGCATTTACTTGCCTCCACAAAGTTGCAAGTATTTCCCTAGTAATTCCTCATCAACGTTAAGTAAAAGGTCTTAAGGTATTGACTGTTTTATTCACTTGGTTGACAAGCTTTTACTTTACTCGTGAGAAAATACTTCGAGCTTTTACTTGGTTTTTATTCACTTCACCCAATAGAGCGTGCCACTGCCACGCCTGATGTGACTCATCAGTGGCAGGTGAAGTACATTGTAAACAACTACCCTACATGTTTCGAAAATAACGTTGAAGAGCGTTATAATTTTATTGATAATAATTTCAAATTTTATATATCATATATTACATATCAAGAGACATTTTGATCATCTAGTGATCATTATCCATCTGTAATTATAAGTTAAATTTTGAATACAAATCAAATTATTATCATTATTTCTATCATAATAACATCGTTGCATAAATTATATACTATTGTATGCTTTAATTTTTTTTTCACGATCGTGGTTGATCCGCAACGTGGTTAATTCACTCGTGGATAATCGGGAGTCTACTGTATTTTACTTATTACTTTGTTTTTACTATTACTATTATAAATTTGTTATTAAAATATTTCATTTCACCATTTGTTCCAGATGTATTGAGCTGTGGCTTCTAGTCAAGTAAATAATCACTCAGAATTGTGTAAAACTACTGTTTTTATCCACAATTATATGAATCATATTCCCAAATGTTTAATATAGACGTAAAATACTAAATTAGCTATACAAACTATGTTTAATTGTGTTTTATTCCAATGTATTTGACCAAGATTATAACGATTACCACTAATTCACTTTGGGGTTGTGATAAAGACGAAATTCCACAAAAATTGAGACCCTTAGCACTATATTTTTAAGATAGTTTTCTGTTTTCCTCATTTTCATAATTTTTCACTGAATTAGGTTAGCAATTTAACTATCATGAAATATTTATTCAGCCAAAAACACTACAAGGCTTCTGTTATTTATAAAAACCAATAGTAAGTAAAAAAACCTACCTTTTTCATCAGATACCATGCTCCTATGACTGAGCAGCAGGCCAGACACACCAGATCATGTGACGTGAACTTGTAGTCTACCAGATATTCTTGCTCCTCCCCGCTGCCTTTTGTGAAACGCAAGTGGAACGGAACATTGGGTATTGCTGCTGGCACTAATGAACTTATCAGTGGGCTGCAAAATTGTAAAATACGGAAGTTATTAGTTGGCTATGAAAAAACAGACAGACTAACGTTATAAGTTTTGCAATAATAAATATAGACTGCATAGTTATAAACTGTCTTAATAGGATAAGATATTTTAAATCAATCCACTGGGGTAGGTGGCCAATACTATAAGTTGTAGCCATTTTTGTTATTTTTAAAAAAATTGTATTATTAATAATTTCTTTCCACATACCACAATTTCAAATTAGAACAACCATTTAGGATTAAATGTAGTAATCAATTCTACTACTTAAGACCTTTAAAATGAGTTTTAACTCGGCCCATACTTAGTTTTACAATCTCTATAGATTCTGTTTAGGCTACTCCACATCATAGATGTGTTAAGATTAGAACATGAAAAGTAGTAAACCGCTATATAAGATTTATATAGCGGTTTACTTCAAGATTTATGTATTTTACATGGTATGGTATAAAAATTATTATGGCGTTTATGGACTACTCAAACATTCCATATACATATATTATTTATAATTCTTTTCAACATTTCATAAAATATTCAGGGTGAGTCACTACTAACTACATTAACTATAACATGCGGGTTCCACTTACAAAAATTAACAAAAAAGTTCATATAAACCATAGTCAGATTCTGAACTGTTTGGATATAATGGTGCATTTTGAGATTTTTTTAAATTATACGCCTTGTTACTGTTAGTTTAACGTTAAAACCAAACCAATTTTATTTAAGACATGGAAAGTTCATCACGTAGGAGTTGAGAAGCTGTCAAAATCCTTTTCCGTAACTCTTCTACACTTCGAACTGGTGTGCAATAAACTTTTTGCTTGTTGTTCCCCCAAACATAATAGTCAATGTGTATTAGATCTGGAGATCCTGGGACCCAAGCTAATGTATTTACAATATTTATAGCTATAGTATTTGCAATGGCTTTCCAATGAATTAAAGTCACAGAACCGGTAAACCACAATGATGTTAACATATTATTCATTGGTAAACACCATGACCATTATAACGATTATCTAGCATTAATGGCATTAGTTATGTGTTACTTGTAGTGTGTAATTGAAAAGGATATAAAAAACAGTTTTATAATACAACAATAAAAAATCAGCTAATTTTAACTACTTAATCCCTAATCAGCTGATTTAGTCAACAGATTCAGCTGGTACAGAAATTATAGATACAAAGTCATTAGTTTGGTGTTTATAACCAATATGATGAACTCTAATGCCGTATCAATATAAATTTTTTATGAAATTTCAACATTTTTTCATGTATGACTCCTTAATATTTTATACATTCCTTATGACAGCTATGCTGATGCTGCTGCCCGACCTCCCTCTAATAAAAACTCTCCTAAATTTCTGTCACCTGTGAAACGTATTGTAACTGATACATGCAGTAGTAGTAGTAATAAGCAGTCTTTTTTAGTGTAAGAAATAAGGAATCTGTCAGTTACTCAGATTTTAGTCGTATTATACCTAACAGTCCCCCAAACACCTCTGGTTCTCTAAGTAAGGTCCCTCCTGAAATTGATCGCTTAAATTTAGATTCTGATAGCACTACTGACAACACAAGGCTTAATCGACTTTTCAAAACTTCAAATTCCTTAAACATTTTGCAAGTTAATATACAATGTATCTGAAATAAAATTTTAGAAATAGACCATTTTTGTGATTTAGAAAATATTGACATAATTTGTATTTCGGAACACTGGTTAAAAGAGGATCAAGTAACCTGCTTTGTACCCCTTAATTTTAAACCTGCAAATGTTGTTTGTAGGCAAAATAGAAAAAATGGCGGAGTTGGCATTTACACCAACTCTAGACTACAGTTTACATTAATAAACTTAGACAATTTTTATTCGGAATTTCACTTTGAACTTTGTGGAATAAAAATAGTCAGGCCTTGTGGTAATCTAAATATTTTAAGCATATACAGGTCACCTGAAGGTGACATTAACACTTTTTTCATTTGTTTGAGCTAGCCACAAAAATGTTAGTAAAAAATTCAGAACAACTTATCATTTGTGGAGATTTTAACATCAATTTCTTGGATAGTAATGATAGAATCACAAAACAGTCTCTAAACTTAGTTAGGACTTTAAACTTAACTTACACAAATAGAGAACCTAGAAGAGGGACTCACTGTCTTGATAACTTTCTGGTAAATTTCTCCTCTAATTTATGTAAAAGTAAAGTCATAGGTGGCTATTTTGCGGACCACGATCCTCTTGTATTAAAAATTTACACCAAACACTTTCCATCGCAGCCCAAAAAATCCAATAGGCAGCCAAAAAGAACTCAAAATGAACAACAAATTTTACAGGTTATTCAATGCCTTAATGAGGAAAAATGGTCTGTCATAGAAGATTATAAACTAAACAAAATTAGTGTCACAGATTTATTTGATAGCTTTTATAAAACATACATTAGCTTGTGGCACTATTGTTCACCATTAGTTTCTAAGTCACGCAAGGCACAGAAGAAAAAGTTGTTTAATTGGTACACAGAAGATCTAGCTACTTTAAGGAAAGATATGTTGATCTGTCATGATATTTACAAAAACTTGTACAGGAGTGGTTCTTCGCAGGCACAATCTGCCTTTAATGCCTATAAGAAAGTAAAAAAAACTTTATAAGATAGAATTAATTAAAGCCAAAAGGAAAGCATCTGGTAACTATATTGAAAACTCCTCAAACAGATGCAAAGCTGCATGGAACATCATCTCACAGGAAAACTCTTCATCACACACACATGACATTGAACTTGTCATTGTTGTCAAACACAACACATTGACAGACTAAACTCATATTTCATAGAATCCCCCAAGGAAATCGGAAACAAGATTCCTGATGTGATTCCTGATTCTCTCAACCAACAAATCTTTGAACAAATAAGACACTCTGAATTCACGTGGAGAGAAGACACTGAATTGGAAGTAACAGACCTTGTTTCTAAATTTTCAAATTCCAAAAGTTTTGATCATTACTGGATTTCTAACTACATCGTAAAACAAACCATTCACTGCATTAGTAAACCACTTTCTTTTGTCCTATCACAGTGCCTTGTACATAGATATTTTTCAAATTTACTTAAGATCTCTAAAATAATTCCAGTTTTTAAGAAAGGCGATAAAAAACAACCTCAAAATTACCGGCCAATTTCCATAGTCCCTATTTTTTCAAAGATTCTTGAATCTGTAATGCACAAACAGTTAAACTCATATTTCAACCAAAACAGCCTTATTTCAAGTAGTCAGTTTGGTTTTAGAGAAGGTTGTTCAACAACAACTGCTCTCTTAAAGTTAGTTGATACTTCTCTAAAAGCTTTTGAAGAAAAAGAATCTGTAGGTGTTGTGATGTGCGACTTAAGTAAGGCATTTGATTGTGTCCCGTACAACATCCTGATAGATAAACTCCTATGCTATGGAGTAAGAAATCAATCTATTGATATTATCAAATCATACCTCACTGACAGAAAGCAGTATGTCTCTGTTAAAGGGCAGGCTTCAACTGTGATGGACATAAGCTTGGGAATCCCACAGAGCTCCGTCCTTGGGCCGTTCTTTTTTCTAATAACAATTAATGATTTACCGTTACATGTTAATACGCAGGCCATTATGTATGCAGATGATGTGACGTTGATAGTTTCACATAAGTAAGTAATAAAGTTGATAGTTCAATGCAATAAGTAACCTAGTAGATGGTGTAGTAAATGATCTTGAAAAAGGGCTATCTGTTTGTTTTAGATCTTATGATATGACAAGAGCTTTTGACACGGTGGATCATGATTTACTGTGTCAGAAGCTTCGTTTTTATGGTGTTGACAGCCCTTCAGTAAAATTGATTGAATCTTACTTGTCCTGTCGATCTCAATATGTTTGTTTGGGTACTTTGTATTCTGGGGAGAGAGTGAGCCGATGTGGAGTTCCACAAGGTTCAGTTTTGGGACCTCTTCTCTTCAATATATATATAAATGATTTGCCAGCCAATATTGATAATATGAGCAATAATGGGTATCTTTTTGCAGATGATTTTGGGCTGAAAGTCTCAAGTAATACATTGATAGGTGTTCACGATCAACTTAAAAATAGATCCTCAATTTTAGGAGACTGGTGCTCTGCCAACAATTTAGTTTTGAATGTCAATAAAACTCAAGAGATACATTTTTTTACAGCAGCCCAAAAGTAAGCTTACAAACCGAAAAAGAATTATCTCTTAAATTTTTAGGTATCTGGCTGGAACCAAACTTGTCGTGGAAAACTCACACCGAACATGTATCAAGGAAGTTGTCAAAGGGCTTATATATGTTGCGTAGACTAAGTACATCTATAGATGTGGTGTGTTTATTGCAAGTATATTATGCTCAATTTCACTCACACTTGTGTTATGGGGTGCAATTGTGGGGTAATAGCCAACATTCCATGAAACTTTTTATTTTGCAAAAAAGGGCAATACGGATTATCTGCAATGCTAGCAGCAAAAGTCATTGTCGGCCCCTTTTTATCAGATTGGAGGTATTAACGCTACCCTCTCTATACATATTTCATTCATTGTTATTTGTAAAAAACAATCAACAATTGTTCTCAAAAAATACCATTTATCATGAGTATGCAACGAGGCATAAAAGTAACATTCGAGCAATGAAGTATAAACGCATCACATCTCAGAAAAATTGGTACTTTATGTCGACAAAATTATTTAACTATCTACCAGTATATGTTAGAGAATTGCACAATTCCCAGTTTAAAAATAAAATTAGAAAGATTTTAGTTCAAGAATGTCTTTATGAAGTAAACAATTTTTTTTCCAAATTGATTTTAAAAAGTATTTTGAGATGTAGTTCACAATATATAATCTATTATAATATAGGTTACGATACATGCATATTGTATTAGTTTTATTAATTTAGCATAGTAAATAGTCATAACTTGTGACAATGTCAACACGTTTTTTGTAAATGTGTGATGACAATAAATATCTTATGTATTATGTCTTAAGAACTTGAACATTCTCCATACATTAATGGAAGATTCTCAAAACAGAGCTATCAATTGGTTTTCATCTAATAAACTTCTTTGCAATAGAGAAAAAACACAAAATATTACTTTAAGTCTTGCTCAAAACAAAGATTCTCAAACAGTAAAATTTTTAGGTTTTCAAATTGACAGCAAATTGAACTGGCAAGTACACATTGACACTATATGTAAGAAAATAAGCCGTGTTAACTACTTAATTTGGAAACTTAGAGACATTTTAGATGACAGTTATTTAAGAACGGCATACTTCAGTTTTTTCCAGTCACACATCGCTTATGGATTGTTGATATGGGGACATTCTTATCATGTAAATGAAGTCTTGCTTTTACAAAAGAAAGTTATTAGAACCATGTGTAGAGTTGGACCATTGGAACATTGTCGACCACTTTTTAAAAGGTTAAAAATTCTCACTGTTTACAATCTATACATATACCACATTTTACTGTACACAAAAACTAACTTAAACAATTACAGCACAAGACAAGACATCCATAACCACAACACCCGTTCCAAATCCATGATTGATGTTCCACAGCATAGACTCAGTAAAACCTCTCACTCTTCTCAAATAAATGCAATAAAATTTTTCAATAAACTACCACCTTCTGCTCGACCCATTCCTTTCAAAAACTTCAAATCTAAAATATATGACTGGCTAGTTTGTAACCCTTTTTATTCAATTCAATAGTTTTTACTGTGTGATGCTTCAGTTATTGTATTATCTTTATAACTCAACGGAAACTTAGCATAGCTATATATCTTTATTGAAAAGAAAAATTAGGTTTAATGTAACACAAGTGACAATGCCTATTTCATGTATACTTATGATCAATGGCAATAAAGAATTTGAATTTGAATACATCATTTTAAAGATAAATAAATAAGGAAGTTTTTTCAATACTTGAACGTAAGAATACAAACAATTAAACTGCTTTAATTGAACCTTGAAGTTTAAAGAAGAACATATGCAACATAAATTTTCAATTTTACAGTTATTCCAAAACATTGTATAAGCAGTTGTTATTTTTAGTACTATGTTTAATTTATGGGTCATTCCATATCAAACCCATAAATGGGCACTCTACTCGACCATCACAGATTTTTGTGATACTTGGTTTATTTGTACTATTTTTTGGCGCTGAATCCAAAAAATTTTTGTAATTCTATCTCTTATGGTCTTTTAGTTATATGTTTTAGAAAATCGGAAAATTTCACTTTTTTATAATTGCGCTGAAACCTATCATGTGCTCTAACTCATGTTCTTAAAGTCCTAACAAGCTGCTTAAGGGCTCATTTTGAAGAGGATTAAATGGGATTTAATCTGATACCTCACTTAACAAAATTTGACAACAAAAGGTTTTTTTGAAAAAATTCAAAAAGTAGTTTTTGAAATTTTTTTTGAATATTTGAAAATTACTTAGTTTTTATTGTAATCTTTTCAGCATGTCATAAAAATGTCAAAGTAGGATGATGTAGGATTATCTGTTATTGTAAAAATACTTCATAGTGGCTCAGTATTACAGTCAAATCGCAAACCATTAAGACTTAATTTTAAGTGTAAATGTGTTTTTTTTATGACACTGTGGATAAGAATATAATATAGGAGTTTAATTAATATAAATATAAAAATATGAACATAAACATTTATCAATCTTTTTTTACAAGGAAAAAATACAAGTGATAGTGTCAGGGGCTCAGTTAATTGTCCATCTGTACAAGCGAATTTGGTATGATATACAATAAACAGAATATGATTCCACACCAATTGTTTGACTGTGCTAAAGAAAATATTGGCAACATTAATTTAATTTATTCTGCCTAAGAATACTATGAAAAGGCATTATTAAAATAATTATTGGAAAAGGCCGAAATAGTTAAAGGGACACAACAGTTTCACAAGTACTTTCCAAAAAAAGGAAACCAGAGTTTTGGTCAAAACTTATTCTTTTTCTAGTAACCCAAAAGAGAGAATTGTTTCATAGAATGACGTTAGCAGTGACTGGTATTTAACAGTCTTTTCTAATGAGTAATTTTGTCGCACTCGAGCTTCCGACCCTTTTTATCTGGTGTTGACTTTGGAAATGTAACTCTGACGACTGTCGGAGGACTGGTTTTTAACTGTCCATCTGTCCCAAACAATTGTATGATTTGAAAAATTGTAGCAGTAGACTTTCCTTCCTCATTTGGATACCAGGCAGTCCCTGTTATCAGTAGCCCACACCCATACTTTGCAGTTGAACATTACTTCATTTGAAAACATTTTACGTTTACTTTAAAATCTATTTCAAATTTTAATCCTCCTCAAAATCAGCCCTTAAGCAGCTTGTAAGGACTTGCAGAACCTGAGTTAGAGCACATGATAGGTTTCAGCGCATTATTAAAAAAAGTTAAATTTTTCGATTTTCAAACACATATAACTAAAAAACCATAAGAGATAGAATTTTTTAAAAATATTTTTGGATTCAGGACCAAAAATACTACAAATAACCCAAGTTTCATAAAAATCTTTGATGCTCAAGTTGAAAATGATTTTATTTTGGTTTATTTGACATGGAATGGCCCTTACTATAGATAATTTAATACTCTTTCAAATGGTATTACTTTCCATGTCATAAATACAATTGGTTTGGTTTTACCGTCAAACTAATAGTAACAAGTCGTATAATATTTAAAAAATCATAAAATGCGCCATTATAGCCAAATGGTTCAGAATCGGACTATGATTTATATGAACTTTTTTGTTCATTTTTATAAGTGGAACCCGCAGGTGAAGTTAATGTAGTTAGTAGTAACTCACCCTGTATATTATATGTTTTAAAATATGTGTATATGTTAAGGTACTTCAGTGTATATGTTTTAAAATATATATCATAAAAATATAAAATTCTTAGGCTTAGTATTTTAGTGTTTAGTATTTTATGACGCCATTCATTGTATTTATTTACAAAGTGTTGAATAAAGATTATTTTGACTTTGACTTTGAACTCAAATTTTTCTTACACCTTCAAGATATTTTCTAATTTTTAAGTAAAGAAAATATAAAAACCATTTACAAGCCACCGAATAGATTAAAGAATTTTCTGAGGCCAGTCAAAGATAAAATTCCACTAGCTATGCCTGGAGTATATGAAATACCTTGTAGTTGCGGGTCAGTCTACATAGGGGAAACCAAGAGGTTAATTTCCACAAGGATTAAGGAACATGTAAGGCATACTAAGAATGAAGATACGGAAAAGTCTGCTGTTGCTGAACATAGCACAAAAAGTAATCATGGAATTTTATTTGACAAAACTAAAGTCCTTGCCAACATCCCACATTACTACCCGAGAATCATAAGGGAAGCCATAGAAATATATAAAAGAAGAAATAATTTTAATAAGGATGATAGTATACGGCTGCCAAAGACATGGGAACCCATTTTAAGTAAATTGAAATAAAATGGAAGAGTCAGCCATATTGATTTTTCGGCCAATGACCGTAGGTCACGTGGGTCGTGCCTCCGCCCCCCTCTCCAGCATACCTGCCAACCAGTCCCCTACCCCACCACCTGTTATAAAGTTGGAAGGTCACTTGCCGATTTCAGTCTCAGAGAAACCACTGAGGATCACAGTATGTGCGAAACGTCTGGTCATCTTGTAAATATTGTAGATAGTACCTTGACGCGGTTGTCACCGGAAACTGTAGATTCTAGTTATGACACCGGCCGCTTAAGCCTAAGTTCTAAGATTATTTTCTAATTTGTTTGTAAACCAATACAGAAATTATTACAAAAAATGAATTGTCACATGTTAAGCTGAGATAAAAAAAACAGTTTGTTTTTATGAATATACAATCAAAATAAATGCCAAAGATGTTTTATAAAAATAAGAAAAGTCACTTTCAGCATGTGTGACATGATTACTAAAAATAATTTTTTATCAGTTTTTTCTCATTTTGCATGAATATCATAAACAAACATACCTACGTTAAAAATGAAACATTTGTACAGATGCTATTATAATGCCAACATGGCGGCTTAATTATTACAGCTTAGGATTGCAGAGTCTAAAGCCCCCCCATACACGATCGCTTCTGTAGCAACGAGTAGCTCTCGTCGAGAATACGCCCAGAAAATCTTGGCCTATAGGTTTACCATACACGATCAAGCCTCTACCTAGCTATCACCGAGCCGGTGAGTCTTCACATCACTTCCTTCCTATTCACTTGTTTCGCACAGTGTTTATTTGATTATCGTTATTGTTAGAGTGTTTGTTTGTGTCATGCTGCGTGTAAAAGGGATGTTGCCACTGCAATGCTTTTACTTGACAAATCGGGTAAGAAAAGAGGAAAAAAAGGAAAATGTGGGCAAAAAACTGGCTTGTGAAGAGGAATGATTCAAACATACGAGTCTTTTGACTGAATTAAAACAAAACGACCCACATTATTTTAAAATTTATTTAAGAATGTCGAACAAGGAATTTTATCTACTGTAAAAAAATATCTCCAATCATTGAAGAAAACACAATAAGAAAAATGTATTCTATTTAGTCGAAAGAGAAAAAAACTTAAGAAAATAAAAAAAATCACATAAACTCTATAAATCAAACATTTTTAAATTAATAATTGATAAACTATGACACTGCACGACAAAATAGAAATGACTCAAGTCATCAGTACCGTGGGACTTATTGCGACAGGAAGTTCACTTCCTGACATCAGACCGGAAGCGATTGTGTATGGGGCTTGAGGTTTGAGTCTCCAACTGAGTTGACAGTCAGCACTTCACTTTTTGAATAGAATTCACATACAGGCCTACGATGGCCCATCCAAACTAGCAAGCGAAGTAATAAAACAATATCAATTTTGTACTGACAAAAACATGTACTTAATGAACTAGACTGCAGCTTGGTTGGCTAATTTTATTTTCAAAATAAATAACATAAAATACATTCCACTAGGTCGGATTTAGACACTTGACTGTCAAGAACACAGCATAAAGTGCATCATAATATATTATTTAAAGTTTTGAATATTTTGTTTTTAGTACTTAACGATGGGAATACTGAATACCTCTCTCATAACTTTCAGTTCAACTGTGAAATTGGTGCCAAGGAGACACAATCGGCCTCATCAATATTACATATTCGTCTTCATAGAACATCTCTCTACACTAATTCTTTTTCAAGAACTGCTTGTAGAGAATAGAATAAACTTTCTCTCAAATTAAAGGAGTTATAATTGTCAAGCTCGGTTCACAGCGTCATTGAAAGGCTTTCATTTTGAGCAGGACACTTCAATACAACTAAATTGAATAAACAATACAATAGCAGATTCAATGTAAACACTGTGGCTAGTGGGCATTGTTGAAATTACAGATCCATGCTTTTTAGTAATGCCTGTACCAAGCACATGACAGTTCGTGGTGGGGGACAGAATCTGTCGTGCATGTGTTGTTAGCAGTCATTTACCATGGTTTGGTTACTAGTATGCATTCATAAATATTAAGTATCTACTAGTAGGGGCTTTGCTTTGTTATATTTTATATTTTGGTTTAAGGGACCGTGGACCCTTTTTTTTTGTCTAAGGTTAATGTTAATTTGTTATGACTATCAAATTATTGTTTTCTTTTTGACTTTTTGGCATTATTTTATTTTTGTAATAAACTATAATCCTACAAATTGCTATTCTTTTTTTTTTTATTAACTGGATAATTGTTAGTGATTCTCATGACAGGATTATTGCTGCTTTAAGTGATAACTTTAAAAAATCGTAAACCAATTAAAAATTGTGACTTAATTTAAAGTTTAACATTATAACTAAACAACATGTGATTTGTTTATGGTGTTAACTTGCCTCATGAGGTGACAAAGAGCAAATATCCCCAGAAAGAAGAAATATCCTGTCAGTAGAAGATTTATATACTCTTTAGAGAACAGCTGAAACAACAAAGTACAATAGAAAATAATAAATTACATAATTTTCTTATCATAATAAGTTCATAGGTAATCATAAGTTCAGGCAGTAAAAAAAAAATATATATATATATATATATATGTATATATATATATTTACAGTATATAAAAGTATAGAACTATATATTTTGGATTTTGAACCTCGACTTCACCATGTTTTGGGTCTTTCAAACAAATTGTTGAATAGAGACTTGATGATCTTGGTGTCATCAATAAGCTTATATTTTTATTGGTGGGCTTAGTAATCATGCTGATGGAGCATGAAATGCTATTACATTAACATCCTATAAAAATAAGACATGATGTAAAATCAAAAATGTTTTATGATAAGGTATTGGTGGCAAAACCTATGCAAGTAGCAGAAAAGCAGCATATGGAATAACCTTAGAGCTGAACTTATTAATGCACTAAAGCAGGGGTTCTCAAACTTTTCAGCCCCCCCCCCCCCAACCTTGATATACTATAGGCTAGCGCTCCCCTAATAATGTAATTACAGTAGACTCGCAATAACTCGGCCCTCGGTAAGTCGGCCCTCTGTAAAAGTCGGCTCGGTTGTCAAACAATAACAATCTTATTTATAACTAGCAAAACAGAGTTTATTGAATAAGTTATCGATAGAGTCTAGTCTCTTTAATTCAAAATATCTTCTTCACAAAACGCATTATTCAATGACGGATCCAGCAGCGCAGTGTTCCGTCTTTTCCACTAGCCTGTACATCTCTGTCTTCTGTAATTGTGATTTGTGCATAGTAGTGGCATGGGCATTACTGCCATTGTCTACCCAAAGAAGAGGAAGTTGCCGAAGACGATATCGTTGCAATGGTCTTAAATAACCCTGAAGAAAAGGGAGAAGATGACGAACCGTCTGACGAAATTGGACAGACAAAAATTCCACATTCTGAAGGATTTGATGCAATGGAGAAGGCGCT
This sequence comes from Stictocephala bisonia, assembly GCA_035578905.1. Classification (NCBI taxonomy): domain Eukaryota; kingdom Metazoa; phylum Arthropoda; class Insecta; order Hemiptera; family Membracidae; genus Stictocephala; species Stictocephala bisonia. Next base: position 128,369 of record JAQJVL010001401.1, on the reverse strand, counting down.
GGCAAACTTCAGTCAACAAGACGAGACCATGGCTTCAGTCGTCATCAGCGAGACATCGCAGCTACAAAACGGGACCAGCGTCACAGGCAAACTGCGGTCACAGAATTTTTGAGGAACGTAAAGCTGTATGTATATAAAAATTGTTTATATTTTAATTTTGTTTTTATCTTTGTATATTACACTACTGTAATATTTATTTTGAAATGGAACATTGTTCTGTACAGTATTTTGCTCTTAAATATTTCTGTCAGTACCATATGATTGCCTATGTTTATAAGACAATAGATAATATACTTTATTCATTATCATTGAGACAAGAATGGTGTCATTAAACAAAATACAATTTTGATAAATCACAATGGTTCGAGAGATGTGGTCGGGTAGTTAGTCCTCCAGTTCAGGAACTCCTCTATTGTATAAAAAGTCTGGTCAAGAAGCCAGTTGATCAGTTTTCGTCGGAGTTGTTGCTGTCCTGTGGTGTTTTTGATCTCTTGTGGCAGGATGTTTAGAAATTTTGCACCAGTATAAGTGGGTTGTTTTTCGTAGAGAGTCAGACGATGGGTGGGAAGTATGTAGTCGTGTGCAGCTCTTGTGTTGAGGGTGTGAACGTCATTTCCTCTTGTGAGATGTTGTTGACTTGCATATGAAACCACTTCTAAGATGTCCAGGGCTACTGAGGTTAGTATTCTTCTAAGTGTTATTCTTTTAATATGTGAAACTACAGTGGTTTGTAATTAAAGCAATATTCATTTCTATAAATGGTTTTATTTATTTACTCTGCAATACTGTAATTTGAACTTACTAAGCTTAATATATAACGTACTCCACTGTCTCAAATACATATTAACATAATGAGTATACTGTCCTTCTTATGCCCTCCTACAGCATATCCGAAACTCGGCCCACCCGACCACCTTATTAGGCCGAATTACCGAGATTCTACTGTATAACAATAGCGTTGTTGATACAAACTACGAAGGTTTTTTAATGTGTTTGTATTTACTTCAACTTTGTCATTAAAGTACATATTAAATCATTTTGTGTAGGATCCTTTGTATGTAATAGTATATGTAACGACAATAACGTTACAAATCGTAGGCTATAGGGATAATCCATCTTTATTTTTAACGCAACAACAGTCTGTACTATTCAATAAATAATTCTTAATTAGTTTTGATTTTCATGGTCAAAAAAATTGTTTAATTTTTTCTACCTTACTAATTCAATAATAATTTTCCCATGTTACTCACGCTTCCCCTATACAGTCCTCACGCCTCCCCTAGGGGTTGTGCCCTACAGTTTGAGAACCCCTACACTAAAGATAATGAGAGAAAACTAACTTTATACAATGGAATGGTATATTAAGGGGGCGCGGGCCTCTTCGCCCGACCTCATTTCAGTAGTCAGGAAGATTAAATATTATCGTCTTATTTATACATATTACATTCCAATTTAAAGACTACGTTGTTTAGAATAGTCAAATGGATGACCCCCACAGAAAAAAGTTTATTCATTTATATGTAACTAGCTGTACCCGCCCGCTTCGCCGGTCATAATATTTAGTTTGATTTAGAACCTAATAGCTGAAAGAATTCGAGCATTTTTGCTTCTTCTACCAAAATTAGATTTTTTAGGAGGCATGTCATAAAAAGAAAACTGCAAAACAAATAATTATTTATTTTTTATTTTCACGTTTCACCACATGTTTTAATTGCCGAGGAAAAAAGGTTAACACCAAATACAGATCACCTGATCAAGTAAAAGTAGTGTGTGCTACACTCTCAAGGTGTAATGTAGAACTACAATAAATCAAAACATATACAGTACTGTTGTTGTGAGAACTTCAATCTGCTTATGGCATGTGAAACTACATTAAACCACACAGTCATATGTTTTTTGTAAACAATCCAGATTCTCCATTTGAATAACATGGGATCTTTAGGAGCCAGTGGGGCGGAACCCTGTGGACGGATCTGCATCAAACTTCACAGAAACCATCTCGGGAGTATACAGGACAACATCCTAAAGTTTCATGGCGATCGGTTGGATGGTTTGGCAGCGCACAAACTTCAAACATATATATATATATATATATACAAACATCCTCTTTTATAAATATAGATCAAAATATTACAAAGTAAAAAGAGATACATTACTAGTTTTTAAGGATGGTTTTTATGTATTAAAAAACTTTATTTTGCCCTTTTTGTCCGTAAAGGTCATCAAAATGGAATATACGTATTCAAATTTAAGTTAAATATTGTTATAACTACACCACAAGTAATCTTTGAAGGTCTTGCAAGGTTAATTTTCAGTGCCGTTTGGTGGCGCTGCACGTGGCAATGCCAGGCACCAGCACATAAAATACCCTCAATTTCTCTCATCTTCTTGACTTTTTTCCCACATGATGATTCACCCACGAAGTAGAACCACTGAGCCCACACACGGTCAAGCCGAGATTACACTTTCCACATCTGACCTGTTTAGAGTGCATTCATATTCAATTGGCGGTTCAAGGACACAGCTTTATTCATTTATTTAAGTCAACAGTAAACCTTTTTGTCATGTATAAATATTGTACAGGATGTCTTAAGGGGGTAGGTGCGCCCTATCTTCCGTAATGTTAACATATGTACCTTTTTCTCAGAAAGTAGAAAAGATATTTCATTTCTGTTTTTTTACCTGATACATTGGCCTTTGTTACATAAACTACGGGTGTAAAATCTAACTTTGGAATAATTATAAATTTTTCACAAAATTTTAAAAAAACCTTTAAAATTTTTTCAAATTCTTTTTATTTATAATTTTTTTAAAATTTTATTCTTTGTTAATTTTGACTATTTTTTTATTCTGCTTGTGTAACTAAGTTACATATATAACCACAAAAAGTTTCATCTTGTTACCATTAGTAGTTTTTGAGAAAAAGGAACATATGTGTCAAAAAACACAACTTTCGGAAAATCGCAATAAACCAAAATAAATACAGTTTTACTAATAAAAACAACACAAAAACTTACATTAATAAAACCCTGGTGCATATGATGGTTCCTTCCCTTTATCTTCTTCAAATGTATTACTACAATTACTATATGCACTAGTATTACTATTTAAAGATGATATTAGAGTAATAATTGAATACACAACGTGTGGCACTCAGAGAGATGATTTCAATAGGAAATCGAGTAGGACACTTTTAGAAAACTAATATTGAAGCACATTTAGAAAATAATAAATTATTAGTGTTATATACCGTTGGAAAGAGGACATTTTAAGCTATAAAATGGTGAAAAAAAACATTTTTCGATAAAAATAAAAATTTTCCATGCACCTACCCCCTTAAGATACAATATTTTAGCATTAATTAACATTTACATGGTATAATATTAATTAAAGTGATCCAAAAGTATAGATAAATAATCAATTTGTAGTTAATTTCAGTTAGTTAATTTAGTTAGTTATAGTATTGATATTAATCATGTTACAAAATCACAGAATTAATAAAAAAACAAATTGCCTGGTGTGATAGTTACGATCCGATTTAGTAACAACTTGTATACAGGCTACTCATCACAAGCATTAGTAATCGATATTCTATGAGTAATCGATATTATATGAAGACATATTCGCAATGACATGTGAGACGACCCGAACAATTCTATATCGTTTGTAATTTCATTTCCAATTCTCATCAGACGAGGAATACTGCTTTGGTAGCTGTATAGGGTTGGCATGGCACGCCTACAGAATATATCCTGCGATCTAGTGGTGCTAGGAATCCGAAATTCAACAAGAGTCAGTATATCTGGGCAGTCTATGATTCCATTGATCAGCTTGTGTAGAAATAGAGCGTCAGTCATCTTCCATCTAGTCTTTAGTAGGGGGAGACCCAAGGTACGTCTAAGATCGACGACAGGCACATCAAGGTAACAATATCCAAGCCGTAAACCAACTATTCTTATTAGTCGGATCTGGATCTGCTCTAAGGCTCTAATATGTCCAGCCTGGTAAGGGCTCCAAACTACTGAGGAGTATTCAATGATTGGGCGTATTAAAGTTTTGAAGAGTGTGGCAATAGATGATGGAGACTGGAAGTCCTTTGATGTTCCGAATGTGAATCCCATTAATGAGTTAGCTCTATTGCATATGTGTAATATGTGATTCCACAGATTCAGATCATTGGACATGACAATGCCAAGATCCCTGAACTTATCTACTCTGGTCAGAATAGAGTTAAGAAGCATGTAGTCATAGATTATAGGAGAATCAGTTCTACAATAGGTAATAATTTGCGCTTTTCTTTGCATTCTAGTCCATACCATTCGACTGACACCAGGCTATAATAGAGTTCAATGTATCTTGTTATTACTCTACAATCATATTAGACATCATCCAAAATATTATGATGTCGTCAGCAAACATGAGAGATGTCAAAGTCAAACGAGAAACATTGTGTTGACAGTTTATTACTACAAGAAAAGTAAGCCTCTTGAATAAATAAAATTGTAATACGAATAACGAATATCTCTATATAGTATTTCAACTTAATAATAAGAAATGTTTCATTTTTCAATTTACAGTTGCCTTCTTTAAAAAAATCAATTTAACACATTATAATAACATTTATTACTCAAGCATAATGAAAGTAAAAAAGTGTAGATGTACTTTTTTACCGTTGGGCCTCGACAAGTTTTAACACTTGGTCGGGCCAAGTTAAGTGATTAAGTTAAAGGGGTTAGTTATTGTTAAAAAGTTTTATTATTTTGTGCAATGAAATATAGTAGGCCTACTTGGTGTAGTACTGACATATTTTCAACTCACTCATTTCTGGACCGATTCTTATGAAATTTGACCGTGTTATGTATATTTATGTAATAGGATTTTTATGTTAATTCTGTGTTTAACTACTATTTAGAAATGTTGTTACGCTCGGGTAGTGATGAATGGCGTGAGAGAGGACTGCTTGGAGTTGGTAGAGGGGATAACGTCTCCTGACCTTGCGCCGCTGATTGAATATAAAGGCACTCTAGTCGGCCGCCGCCCAGAGCTACTCGATGTGCCCAACTATCGATTGTCTTATGCCATATTTGTTTTTATGTGCGTTATTGTATCATGACATTTTTAACTGGGATATTGTCACTGGAATATTTAATTGAATGCAACGGACCTGTTAGATTAACTAGGCGAAAGCGGGTGAGTAGATCTACGATACACATGCAGTGGTATTGGCACGCCCACTTGCCCATACACCTGCAGTGGTGACCCGCCCACCTACACAAGTGCAGTGATATTTGACCCACCCATTCCAATGTACAGTGGGTCTGAACATCTGACCGGACATTGTGGTTTGGTGCCACTAAGGGAGTGAGAGAAGCATGGTCATAACAATCTGTATGGCAGCAGCAGAACAGAAGACCAAGAGGACACCAGAGGTTCCTTCAATTGGCTAATCGTTTCTTGATTTCGTCAATAATTATTAGGCATATGTCTAGTCTTTATTAATCAATACAATTAATGATTGACATGTGCTAGATAGTAACAAGAAAAGAGAAGAAGATTAAGGGTAATGTAGAGAGGTGATGACCCACACGCTTGAATGACAACAATAATTACTTGAAGATAAAAGATAGTTAATTATTATTATTACCAAATACAAAGACACAGGCAACTGCACATAACAAAAAGGACATTTTGTGTGTTTGTCATCTAGACTCCAAAAGGAATAGCTGTGAAAAAAGAAATTAGAGGGATAAGGAATTCTGGCCAAAAGAAATTGAGAAACAGTTTTTATTATAACACCGTATTTTACCAGCATTAGTTTATCCTAGCTAGGCCTATCCCTGGGGCATGTCAATAAGGCACTACGTTTTGTAACCTTTAGTAGGTACTTTAAAAAAAAAATATTGATACAAAAAATATCCTACTACCCTCACTAATATAAAACATAATGCACAGTATCTAAGATTAGTATTTTCTTTACAAGTTTACATGTAAAGAATGTATTTTGTATTACAGTATATAATTGCATACAGACCATTGATGGATTATTTGAAAAAAAAATTGTCCCTTACAATTTTTAATTGAATGAAATGGGACGATGTCGATAGTCCACTTAATTGTTTACATATATCCAAGTTTACCCTTTAGAACTAGTTAAAAATAATTATTTAATTTTTAATAATAGCTAAATCATTTAGAAGACAAGCCAAATTAATGTTAGCGCATATTAAACTCATTAAATATTATTCTTTTCTTGGTGTCACAGTATTAAAAACCTCCTATTTTTTGGTAGACTATTTGAATTTTAGTAGACCTATTGCTGTTATAAGTAAAAAAATATTAGGCCTACTTTTAGTACCGTACATATTATCATTGATTTTATTTTGTCAAGGATAAAATCTATTAATTAATGTATTTTATAGTTAAATAAAAATATTGAACAGTATCATATGTTAGGACGTACAAAAATGATATAAAATAATAACTAACCATAAATCGTTTGTAATCACCAACATATTGAAATTATCTGTTTGTATTCCTTGTTTTAAATTAGGTTTGTATTACAGTTTTACACTTTATTTTCCAACAACATTATAGTTTAAAAAGGCACCTATGATTTTTACACAATAACAGTGTTATACTATTTTCAGAAATGTATGGACATAAACAAGAAATAGAGAAATAGGCATAATATAAATTGTTCTAAGAAAAAAAGTTGTTAAAATATAAATTATAATTTTACTATCATAACCTTTAGGTAAATGAACAAATATTTTTAACTATTTATGTGATCCCACCACTTCATTTCTAGCAGCAATCCGCCAGGAAGTAAATATTTCATGTTTTGAACTGGCAGTATCGTCCAGTGCGGGGGCTGGCTTCAAGCGACAGCCACCACCGCTCGTGGTGCGCTGCTAGTCTGCTAGTTGCAAAAATTCCCTTTGAAAGGAAAAAAACCTCGTTCATAAGCGAAATGAAATCCCCGTTCTCCCACCGTAAGCTGTTCAGCACTCCAAGCGGTTATTACAAACATCGTATTGCAATTTTACATTCGGACTCCGGCACCCCCTTCAGCAAACAGTCACATAACGTGGATGACATTCATTATTATCAAATTGTTAATTGTTTAAGGGCAAAATTAAATTAAGTGACTGAATCAATCAAGTTAAATTTGCACTAAATAAGACGCCCGGCAATTAGATAGACCTGCAATCTCTCCTTGTGCTACAAATTGTTTGCGGATCTCACCAAGTCTGGAAACCCCAAATAGTAAAATAATTTCCAGTCATTGCCAGAACCTTTCCTATATGGCGCCCAAAAAGATCAAGACCCAACATACTGACAGTAATATAAACATTTAGAATCGCAGTGACGTATATGGGCGCCCCTAATCCGACCAGTCAGTCAATGTGGGTCAGGTGGTCTCCAGAGTCGGCACCAGTGTAAGTGTGCCTGTAAGGAAAGTGACAGTTCACAAACAGTGAGAGATATTTTTATGAGCATTAACTCAAGTGTGATAAATAACATTAATTATTTCTGTTTTTATTTAAAATGTTAAACAGTATCTATATGGTATTATAGATCTACAAATATCTCACAGTATAAAATTAACTTAATTAGCGAGTGTGAATAGAAGTATAGTTATAGATATTTGTAGATTTATATTACTGTAGTATTTATGGACCGTAACAGTAATAATCATCTTGACTGAAGCCAATTAACCGCCTAATGTTCCCAGTGCTGAATTGGGATTTCATAACTCATATGTAGAATGGACAGAGATGGATGAGTATGAGGTGGAGATTATGATTGCCGTTCAATCGAACCTTCTGTCCTTCCAGGTTTGCTCTTCTTTGACCAGTCTGTAACATATTTTTTGTGCTTTTTGAATGTGTAATAGAAGTCTGGGGGTGCTTTAAGTTCCTTTAAATTTTTCTGATTTGTGAGGTTCCCAAATTTTTGCGTTGTAGTTAAGGTCTTGTACCCAGTCAGCGAGTACTTGACAATAATGGTAAAGGATTGCTGGCGCAGGGAGGTAGCTAACCTAAGCTGTGCCCTTGGCTAATTCAGCTGATTTTGCGCCTTTTCTAGAAGGTCTGATAACCCACCCCCTCCCTATTCCACAAAAAGGGGGTCCGTGGATCCTCCCAGAATTGTTGAAAATTTGGGAGCAAAATTTAAGAATTTTAAGTTTTAGAGCAGTTTTTTACCTTGTCAACGGATATATTTTAATGCACAATTTGATATACATAATAACTGTACTTTAGAGTAGATTAATAAGTTTATCTACAGCCTGCATTCATAAAAGGTAATACTTTTTATATTATTAGCTTTGGCTATTTGAATGTATAACATTCTTTTATTTAATGTATAACATAAACAAAGATTTTTACAATATTTGTGTATAGCAGCTCATTTACGAACAATTCTGGTAGCATTCACTAAAATTGTGGACTGGCGTTCTAATAGTATTTAGACTTTAATTGTTGAAATTGCGCAATGAAAGTAATGAATCTCATCATTCCTACTATAAAAGAGGTTTCAGTTCGTAAGACGTAACATCAAGGCCCATGCGTGCATTTTTAAACAAACGCGAGTCTAATTTTTGTTTGCGTAAAATATAATTTTGGACTAAATGAATATTTTGATTGCATTGGGATTTTGGAAGAACAACAACTAACAACATTTCAATAAGTAATTTAACTATACACAATAAAAGACAGTTAGGCTCATGATCTGTTGACGTAAAGCTGAAGGTCCCTTAGTTGCCCTAGCTATTGGGCTATTAATAAATTACTCTTTCTGAGGAACAGTTGAACTAAGTTAGTAAACAGACTACACAGGTCATTCATACTCATCCATCCTACACTCATGTAATCTTTCATATTCGCCTTAAAATGCACACAAAGTTATATCTAAGACAAGAAACTGCATAAATTGATTTTGATATTTACATTTTAACCCTCCTAGTTCTGAGAGAAGCGAACTCATTGATTACGTCATATAAGCTAAGGCTGGCACGTGCTTTATATCACTGGAGACTGAAGAGAATTGACAAAGTTGTTAGGCGTGACTTGCCTGTTTGTGAACGTAGGTAGTTTTTTATGGACTTATTAAACTTACTAAAGCTGCGTTCACAACTAGCTAAGGTTACAGGCTTGGTACAAATATCCCGAGTTTGATTTATATATTAAGACACGCTATATTTAGATAGTTTTTAAGAATGTAAAGCTTTAAGCAAATGTAACTGTATCGGCCCCTAGCACCACCACCAATATCCCCGCTTCGCACTATTGTCAACGCAGAAATTATGACTACCCGAAGCAAAGAAATTATGAGTTTGAAGGTTGATACATAAGAAACTAGATGACTAGGTCTATGAAAAATCCAATCACATTTTTTCCTCATTTAAGTGTACATGATAACATATGCATTAATTGAATTTGTAATAGGTTTTTAATATTTTTATTCTAGTAGGAACAAAAGAGTACCAAAATTTTAACTAGTTTTTAGTGGGCGTCAACTTTACACGTTTATTACTCAAAACTCTGTTTAGGGGCTGTCTCTAAAATAAGTAATAATAAAATCAGGCTTTTCAAACCCTACTCCTTTCCATGTAATGAACTTGTAACGGTTATACCTATCACTCCTTAAAAATTACGTAACGCTGTCACCAATCCCCCTTCCAATTTTTGTCATCCATTTTCATACATATTATGATTTATGAATGTTTTGTTTTGTTAGCTTTCTCATGGGAGGAGAATATATTACTCTCTAAAATCTGTTATTTTTGGAAAAAAACATTAAATTTTGTGAATAAATCGAAACAAATTGTTGAGGTTTAATAGGTAACACTGCATTGAAAACCTCACCCTCCCCCGTAAATTGGTGTATAACACTGCCAAAAACCTTCCTCCCCCCTAAAGGTTTTTCGTAATTTAGGGCCCCTTAATGAATCACATTTTTATTTCAAGTACCGGGAGACCGAGCTTCCCTTAGGTGAATTTTGTAAACTGAAGAGGTAGAACCCATATCTCCCAGAGGATCCTGAGTATTGTTTGTTGTTGCTCTCCCTAGTTGGTTATTATGACCTCGTGGGGTAGCTTGGCCTACAGCTTCACCAAGACACTCTACAACAGGCCTCTTTGTGGAACTCAGCCTACGGCCTCGCAGGGTAAGTTCGACCTGCGGTCTCACCAAGGCACTCTGCTACAGTCCCATTTGTGGATCTCGGCATGTCGCCTCGTGAGGAAGATCGGCCTCGCCAGGATTCTTCAGCAGTATAAGAATTTGGGTTTTTGGAGCAGTCGAGCCCATTAACATAGTCTTTTCTAAAATCTGATGGTATATTATTAATTAAGAGAAGAATACATTTAATTTGATACCTCAGTTAGGTGTATTAGTTTACATTACCCAATGTTGGGTTTTTGAGTATATTTGTTATTTAAGAAGGGGGCAGAGCCCTTTAATGTTGTCTCTTCCTAAATGTAGAGGTATTATGTGATTTAGAAGATACAGTTTGGTACTACACTTTCTGTTAGAAATCGAAATGGTTCTATATTTTTTTTTCTGCTAGAAGTTGATAACATGGGACATCTAGGAGCCTCTGGAGCAGAAATAAAAATTTTCCCAGGGCTGAAACCGGTGCCAATCGATTTCTCGTGGTTGAAAACCCACCCAAAATATTAAAAATCCTTGGAGCAAAAAAATATTTCTTCCAGACGCTGCTTGTTTTTAGATGATAAAATAATAAAGAGAAAAGGGATGTTATTGCTTAATTATGAAAATAAAAACAAATAGAATATAAATAGATTAATTAATAAGGAGTAAAAAGAAAAACAGTAGTAGTGAAAAACAATCTGACAAAGTATATAAGTTGGTAGTTATACAGAAACACATATTCAAAATATATAAAAATATATATATATATATATATATATATTTAATAATTCCACAAAATATGGACAAGTAAGTTAATCAATATATGGAGACCGGTGCCAATAAAATATCTCGTAGTTGGAAACCCCAAACAAATTTTAAATCTTTTGAGCCAAAAAAAGTTTTGTCCGGATGTGGCTTGTTTTAGATAATAATAAGATACTTCGTTGACTGGACTATTTTCTGTAACTTTATAAATGTCAGAATTTGAATTTTTCAAGAAACAAAGTTCTTTTAAATTTCTTTAAAAAAAATGTTTTTTCGTTTCTGGAGGCCAAAACGAAGAATTCATTACTTGGTCACCTTGTAATCCTCATGAAATGTTTAGTTAACATGCATTACTTTTATATGATTAAGTAATTCCTGTGATTTTAAATTGGTAAATTAAAGTTATTTTAATCAATTTAAAACTAATTTGATTATTTTAAAATACCACTGTACGTGTATGGGTGGGCAGGTAGGTCAAGACCACTGTACGTGTAAGGGTGGGCAGGTGGGTCAATACCACTGTACTTGTATGGGTGGGCAGGTGGGTCAATACCACTGTACGTATATGGGTGGGGAGGTGGGTCAATACCACTGTACGTCAATGGGCGGGTGGGTGGGTCAATACCACTGTACATGTGTGGGCGGGTGAGTGGGTCAATGCCACTGTACGTGTATGGGCGGGCGGGTGGGTCAATAATACCACTGTACGTGTACGGGTGGGCAGGTGGGTCAATACCACTGTACGTGTATAATCATTTTACAAACTACTTACGTATATAAAAGTAATTTATCATAACAACACATTCCATAAGGATTACAACGTGAACAAGTAATGAATTTTACGATTTACAGAAGCTAAGAAAACGTTGTTTCAGGAAATTGATGACATTTTTTACTTTAAAAGTTAAAATTCATAGTTTGTAAAACTTCTAGAAAAGAGTCTTTTCAACAATGTAATAAAATATAAATGCAATAAGTTAGTTTTTTTTTTTTTTAGTTAAAAAAGTGTAAAGTTCATGCACAGTGAAAACTAGTTAAAATTTCTGTGCTATTTTGTTCTACTAAGATATAAATTATTAACCATTGTGATAAAATTTAATAATGTGATAAAAATATACCATAACGTAAAATTAAACGTGTTGGATTTTTCATAGGCCTCTTAGTTTCTTAGTATTCAACCTTCGAACTCATGGTCAAACATAATTTCTGTACCGACAGTAGAATTTCTATATGGGCATCCGACGGATAACAGACAAAAGCACTGCCAACTGTCTGGATTAGGACAATCAAAATTTCCTCATTCATAAAGCATCTTCCCATTTACTTCATCATGTTGAAAGCCCAAAACATGTTGTAATTTTTAAAATACCACTGTACATCACTATAAATTTTCAACACTTTTTTAATGATCCCATACAAATATATGAATAAAAAATGTAATATTTAATTTTTACTGTAGTTTAAAAGCCAGTTTCGCGCCTCTTTGCTTTCTGTGCCCTTGGCGGGGGCCTCTGCCGCCAATGCCTAGTTACGTCCCTATGCTGGCGTGGTGACTCTATGACTAAGGCTTACAGCAGAGGGCAAGATCCAAGATTCAAATCTCCAGCTAAGTGAACAGTCACGTGCTGATAAAGTTCACGCACAGTCCTGCAGGTCCATGTGAACTGGCAAGTAGTTTAAAAAAAATAAAAAACAACTATCCTATTTTCTTAATAATAATAGTTAACTGCTGAAAAGAAGTGCAATCTACTGGCAAGAATATCAGATAAGCAGAGAATGTCTCAACAGGAGTATGGGTAGCATCTATGAACAAAAACCAAAGGACGAACCTCCCCGCCGAATCAAGAATATTAAATGTAGGGTGAATCAAATATCTCCGCTTAAAGATGGGCTATTCCTAGTTGAAATGAACGCAGTGATTGTTCTTAGTGTATATAAGTCAATGAAAGTTTCTACCTTTTGTGTAAAAAACAGTTTGCTGAATGAAAACATACAACAAGGAATTATATTAACATGCAGTATATTAGAGCAATTTATCAAAAATAAATAAATAAATATATAAGTTAATTGATTTATCTATGCACTAACTATACAATTATTATCAATACAAGTATCCTCAATGGCAGACGTGTGGTCAACAACAATTTCCCTCAAATATAAAATTGTACATGATTCACTAGAGCTGTGTTTTAATATTGGATTGAAATTTTGTAATTAAATATTACAGTGATAGTTAAAAATATTTATTGTGATAAGAACACAAAAGAAAATTAAAACCTTCACACTAGTTGCGACACAGAATGACGTGAAGCGCACGTGACCAGGACACTCTGCACATGCCACTTATGCCAACAATTGAGATTAGGTTATTAGGTGAGATATGACCATTTTTAGTGAAGAAAAATCCTAAGTATTACCGTTTTGATAGTACAAGTAGATACACTTCTGTATAGTATAATTTTTAATGTAAGGGATTGGTTGCTGAATAAAATATAGCTAAGGGTAACATTGAGGTATTCATATATTGAGTTAAATAGAATTTAAAATTTCTAAAACCCTGTTTTAGAATTGGAAAATATACAAACTACAAAGAGTGTTCTCTCTTAAATGAACTAAAGAGTCTTCTAGAGTTTGTCATTATACAGGGATAACAGTTTTACAGAGCAATGTACCATATGGAGACAAAACTTTCTGAAACATCGGAAATCCAAAGACCAAGGTTTTATTAATATTAAGGATGCCGATGGATCAAAACCACGTTTGCACAGTATTTACGCGGTGATTGCAACAAAGATCAGAACAACATCAACACCAAATACATGATAGGCAATAAGCAGTTGGCCACAAATATTGCCTGACAAATTAAAAGGACAATTGCAGTAAAATTAATCACATTTCTAATATGAATACATGTGATGTTTCAACGTGACATAGAGCCCCTAAAATACATTGTTCTCTTGAAGATAGATTCTATCACTAAAAACACAATATAATATATTTATAATGGCTTTACCTTTTTAATATCCTCTGTTTTGATGTATGTACTACCGGTTTCATGGCGACCTACCACATTATCAGGTATATCCTCTGTTGGGATTCGTTGTCGAATTAAAATTGAGACACATAACACAATCTGATTAAAACATTAATACAATAACACATACACAAGAAACATGCTCCGCGACCGTATATTTGTGTATGTGTAATTATATTAATGTTTTAATCAAATTGTGTTATGTGTCTCAATTTTAATTTGACGACGAATCCCAACAGATGATATACCTGATGATGTGGTAGGTCGCCACGAAACCAATAGTACACATATCAAAACAGAGGATATTAAAAAAGTAAAGCCATTATCAATATATTATATTTTGCATTAATATCCAAAAGTAGGAATCATGAATTGTAAAAAACTCTATTTTCATAATTTTCATCTAACAGGAAAACTAACATACTTTAATTTCTATGAGACATAACAATCTTAAATTGACTAATCTGATAATTCTATATACTACAAAGCTTGATGTAGTGACTGACTGACACTAAATGTTGAGGCACTTCCCGGCGTCCTACCCCTATACTTGAATTGAAGCTCTTGGTCTGAAACCACCAGAAAAATTCACAAAAGTTTACTTTTTTCATTTATAAACAAGATGGCGACCTTTTTTAACCCCAAAACTGCCTCAATGTGTTTTTATGGGAAAATCGCTAAAAACTAGTTTTTATTACCTAAGTTGAGGAAAATCTTGAGTAAAATGTTCAAATCTTCACAGTTCTACATGCATAATAAACGTGCACCTTATAAATGACTTTCGGCTTAATAAACACAAACATTTTAGTTAAGAGGTATTCTACTCTTAAATACTAATTTACCATCAGATTTTAGAAAAGAATATGTTTAGGGGCTCCACTGCCCCAAAAACCAAAATTAATGGTCATACTGGTTAACAATCCTAGCGAGGCAGTGGGCCGATCTTTCTCACGAGGCGACATGTGAGATCCACAAATTTCGCCTCTGTGATCTCTTTGTGAGGCCGCAGGCCGAACTTTCCCCCCACGAGGCCGAACGGCCGAGTTTCACAAAGAGGCCTGTAGCAGAGCGTTTTGGCGAGGCCGTAGGCCGAGCTCCCCCATGAGGCCACAGGCCGAGTTCGTCAAAGGGGCTAAAGGTAGTTCCCAGGCGAGACCGCAGACCGAGCTTACCTCACGAGCACAGGGGTTGGCACGCAAAGCGTTCAGGGGTGTCCCTTAGTTACAAATAAAACAGAAACAACAATTGTTTTAGAAAGAATAAAAGGAAATACTAAATCACTTTCATCCATTAATGCCACATTATTCAAACAAACAACTATTATCTCACAGATTACTCCTAAAAAAAGCACCATAAAATCACATTAAAAATCACATCTATGCCTTGAAATTAACAAATCTATGTTAGGCAAATTAATTAGCATAGAATAACCATGCAGATTCAATAATTGTATCTATACTTGAAATATAAAAAAATTTATTTCAGCTGTTTAGTCAAGGTTTATATTTCTTAAAAATAAATAAGGTATTTCAGAAGACTACAATTAATTCACAAACTTTTTACATACAATACACCACAGAAATGACAAATCAAAACACTAGTACAAACACAAATAAGTCAACAACTTACGGTATCATCGTTGGTAAAGGTAAATGGAAGCAGTGAAGGCATTTTATATATTCTCAACATTAACGTGTTCTTGAGCCCATGATCAAAAACATTCATGATTAAGTTCATATATAGTAATAAACCAACAACATAGAACTGTCAATATTGGAACTCACTATAACTTACAATATGGGAAATTTACAAAACTAGGCCTACACATACACACACACGTCTCATAAGCACAGCTAATCTATACACAGTACAGTATATGAAAATTAATTTAGGGGGTGTATATTTATTTCTATAAATTTGATGACATATCACCATGAAAGTTGGTACGTATGATAATGAAACAAATGAAGACAAGTAGTTTTAAGTTTAACCCTTCAACTGGATTTAGGCTAAATTTAGCTGATAAAATATCTCCTCTCTGCAGCGGATTTCTGCTAAATTTAGCCGACTTGCATCTTTTGACTATTTAGATTATTATTATAATGCAAATATTGGCGAAATCAACGAGATTTATATACAACAGGAATAGTTGCTGTCTTTCATGATACACCTGTTTTGTTTCTAAAATGAAAGCAATAATGAAAAAGAAGAATAACATTAAGTATAACAAATATTATGAGCACAACATGCGATAATTTTCAAAAAAAATGTTTACCCACTATTTGAATAAACAAATTCAGCCACATTTTCTTTGTCATTTCTGATAGACGTTTACAATCCATACACAAATTAATTGTACAGTAGTCAAGGAAAAATATAATTTATAATTTATAAAGCAATTTATTTTTAAGGGTATGCCAAAAAACTATATCGATCTTCAATGAACCCCAGGCTGCAAACCTATTGACACCAAAGTAAACATTTTTAAAATATACTTATTGTAGAGCATGTTTTTACGTACATTTTAGTAATAGTTATTTTAGGGCTGTGGTGTTTACCAAATGTGTTTATACAGGTTTTTCATACATTTTTTTACCTTTAAAACAAAAGTGGACTTGTATGGGTGGGTCAATATCACTGTATGTGTGTATTCAAGTGAAGTTTTATGGTCCCTTATATTTTCTAAAAATAGATCAAATTTAAAATATTTTGGCTATCTTCCAACACTGCATTGGGTAATATAATATTGTTTCCATGGCATACCTCAACCCCTCTTTCTTTGTTACAAAATTTATTTAACACATTCCGTGCGGGCCACGCGGATCTGCGTGTTAGCGCTCCCGCCTCAGGAGCGCACCACGTGGATCCATGTGTAGTTACACTGGTCTGTTCTATTCCTCAGTGTGATCTCAGCTCCCGGGCGAGACGTATCGTATTTGGTGAGCGTGTACCGGTAGCGTAGTTTCAACAGAACATTTTCGTGTAATTCGTTTCCGGTTCCGATTTTTCTGTGTGTATCTAGTGTTGACGTTTTGTTTATTGATTTTATTAGTGTTTTTGCTTTTTATATTTGTTAATTATCTATTTATAATCATGTCTCACAATGAAAACAGTGCCAGTGAGGATGATCCGGCGTACACTGACACCGAGTCTAGTAGCGACAGTGAGGTTAGTGACACGGATGACGTCATCCCTAATCCTACTTGGTCAAGGCTCACAAATGGACTTCGTAGCATCCCTTTTACTGGTAATACCGGGTTGAGAGTTGTCATACCGGGGAAATAATACCCCAATCGACTGGTTTTATTTGTTGGTGGACAATGTGTTTTTGGAAGGGATTTGCCGTGAAACCAACGAATACGCGCTGCAAGTTTTTTTCAAGCCTAGCCTTACCGAAAAATCTCGTATCACTCGATGGAAACACTTGGATGTTGCCGAATTGAAAACGTTTCTAGGACTATTGTTACATACAGGCACAATAAGGCTAAACAGACTCCAAGATTACTGGAAAACAAACCGACTATTCAATTTACGGGTATTTCGAGAATACATGAGCCGTGATCGGTTTCTGATCATCCTACGATGTCTGCATTTTTCATCAGCAAGGGAAAATAACCAAGAAACTCTTGGCCGCTTGGAAAAAGTTAATTTTGTAGTTGATTATTTCAACAACAAAATGGCACAAATCTACTACCCCTGGAAAGAGCAATCTCTGGACGAGGCAATGGTTTTATGGCGAGAAAGGCTGGTGTTTGGTCAGTACATCAAGGGAAAACGCCACAAGTACGGCATAAAGCTGTATTCGCTCACTGAACCGTATGGTCTCACGCTGAGATTCCTCATTTACAGTGGAAAAGACGGTGAACTGGCAGGAAAAGGACACACTTATAAAGTGGTGCTAAGCCTAATGAAAGGAAAACTTGGTAATGGCCATGCCCTCTTCATGGACAATTTCTACAACAGTTTCATCTTGGCCACCAAGCTGCTTAAAGAGTACACCTACTCCACTGGGACTTTGCGAGCGGACAGGAAGTTCAACCCTGCAGATGTGAAAAGCGCCGTACTGAAGAAAGGTGAAACGATTGCACGATATGCAGAAGGCGTCATGATTGGGAAGTGGAAGGACAAGAGGACGGTTATGTACATGTCAACCCAACATGAGAATGACATGGTTACGGTCCTGAACAAACGAAAGCAAGAGGTGCAGAAACCTTTACCTATCGTTCAGTACAATGCCCACATGAAGGGCATTGACCGATGTGATCAAATGATGGCGTACTACCCGTGCGAAAGGAAAACTCTGAGGTGGTACAAGAAAATTGTTGTCCATGTCCTACAAATGATTGTAGTCAACGCTATGCATCTGTACAACATGCATGCAATTGATAAAACCATGTCATTGTACGACTTCAGATTGAGCGTCATTAAAGGTATCCTCCCTCCAAAGCACGCTCCTGTCCCCACACCTCTTTATGAGGTTAAGTGTAAGAGAGGACCTAATGGTCCTAACTTTGCCTCAGAAAATAAAACGTTTTTCATTTCATTTCATTCATTTCACCCCCTCGCAATGCTCTACACAAGCTTGTGCAAAATGAAGAACGGAACAAAAAAGGGGACTGGAAGAGAAAGGAATGTAGAGTATGCTACAGGACCGAAAAGAAGAGTAAGATGACAACCTTCACTTGTTCCGTATGCCCAGGAAAGCCAGGTCTTTGTGCTGTCAATTGTTTCGACAGTTTTCATAAAGACCAACAGTAAAGCCAAGACCAACGAAGAAACTGTAAATATGTATATATATTATTTAGTGTTTGTTTTCTTAGAAACTGAATGCTCTTAGGGTTTTGTGTGATAAAAGTGTGTTTTCTACTGTTGCGACCAATAACAAACTAATACATGCCTCCCTGGGTCATCGAACTCTCCCTGTGTGCTCACCACGCGGATCCGCGTGGCGTAGTTATGACGTCACATGCGGCGCCATTTTCTATCACACATGCTTTCTACCATCATAAACGACATTCTAATAACATAAGGTAAGATTTTCAAAATAATTTAAATGTTAGCATTTTATGTCATAAGCATGTTTTTCCGGCCGCAGCGAATGTGTTAAAAGAGGTTGGATTAAAAGATTTTAAACTATTTCATTTTAACCTAAAAAAATACCCTGGTTCATTGTCAGTAAAATGATTCCAAACATGAGTAAGTTAATATAATTTCACTACTTTTCATGAATTTTGTAAAAAAATTTCTGTAAATGTGTAAAAATCACTTAGCAACAATGAGAGCTTGTAAAAATCTAATAAGCGGGTTGAGGGTTAAACAGAATAAATTACTCATAGCATTTGCAAACCAACAACTTTCAGCTGATAGAGCTGCATTACTTTTTATATACATATGCCTTATTCATGAAAAAAGTTGTCCTTAGTTGCCATCCATACAAAAACACACACACAACCATGCGACATACAGGATGTTAGACCGATTACCCACCAAACATACTTCTCGACAAAGCTCTCCCACCCATTTCATGTAGGTGTTGATATTTAATTATGTGCATAGCATGAGTACATAAAACAAAAACACAATTCGTTATTGTAATTGATAGTAAAAAAGTCAAACAAACAAAAAGTACTACATTTCTTGGAGTTGTAATTAATGAAAACTTAAAGCTGGGAATTGCATATTCAATCTTTCTTCAGGTTACCAAAATTTCTTCAGGTATTTATGCCTTACGAAGAATGTCTGGTATGTGTAATCTTGAACCTTAAAAGCAATTTATTTTTCCCTTATTCAATCTCATATAGCATATGGCATAGCAATATATGGGCTTCAACCAAAAATAATATGGATAAGATCTTACGAGCCCAAAAAAAGGCAATTAGAGTAATGCTGAAACTGAGGTGGAGTGACACTGTCAAGAGGCGTTTTGTGGATCTGGGCATTATGACTGTGTATAGTTATTATATATATATATCAAACAATACTACACTACAAAGAAATCAATAAAAACCTATTGAATCTGTATGCACAGTCATTGTACTGCATACTGTGATTATATAATGAAGAAAAGCCAAATATTGAACTTTTTTTTTTAAGTCAAGCTATGCTGGTCAACAATTTTAAATTAAAGTTCCTGATTCGATAAAAACGGAAGAAAATAAGTTTAAATTTTTAAATACATTGAAATTACATTCGTTACATCTGACAATTTACTCTATTGAGGATTTTTTAAATAATAATGCTCTAGAATATAATTTGTACTATTGTTATGTTAGTCATTCTATTGTTATGTTAGTCATTAAGTGTATATTAGTTAAGTACTAAATGTATTTTAGACCCTATTCATACATTGTACTATGTATTTGACGAATAAAGAAGTTTTGATTGATTGATTGATCTATAACTTAGATATCCCTAGTTTTAGTAGTTGATTTCCCTACGTCCTACCAGTTCTCCCAATAATTAAATCTGAAACCACTGTTATAACTTATAATAACATACTGGCATAACGAGAAGATTGCAAGTATAGAGCAGCATAGATTCAGGTCATAAGTAACAAGTTTAACCGAAAAAATATTTACAAGATAAAACTATTATTGGTTGCGTATATAAACAGCAAATATATTAACATCAAATTCAATATACAAAATGCATCTAAAAAATCAATATAGAACATAGTTTTAAAGATATGTGATAGTCCATTTGACTGACATAGTCGTAAATTCGGGACACTCAGAACTTATGTTGTATTAAGTGCTACATACACATTAATAATAAAAATGTTCATTGCAGAACAGAAATCTGGACTTCAATGGAGAAAACCTACAAAAGCGTAATCAATGCTCTTCAAGATTACACAAAATATTAACTACAAACAATTTTTGAATGGAGTGATGACTTCATATATTTTTCAGTTTTATCCTCACTCTTCAATTTCAAATAGAGACAAAAACATAAAAAATACATTCACGTTTCAGAATTAAATATCATTTTATATATTATTTTAAATCTTATAGTAATATTAATAGAATAGTATTAGAAATGAATGTTACACTCTAAATGAAACAAATATATTTGATTAAATTGAACTTGTTACTGAATTATATTTCATCTATCTAAAGTCGATAAACCTTAGATACTACATTGTTCTTTAGTTCTAGTTAGTTAATATACATGTTTACTAGTACTTATGCAAATAGTGTAACAAGCATTTAAAAATGTTTCTATAAAGGTACACGATGCTCACCTTAAAAAATATGTAGAGACCAAATAAAGCAGCACTAGCGATGAGAGGAAACATTGCAGCGTCCTTGTGTGACATCGTTTCTGGAGTTTCGCCTGATTCCTGTACAAGACAGATAAAATATGCATTGAAAGATTTTAGGCCAGTACAAACGAGGTTATAAATGTACATCATTTGTAATTTACTTAAACTCCAATTTACCAAATTATGCATCAATTTAATAGATATTGTCACTGTATATACAATATTGTACGGTATTTTTGACAGCTACCATATATTAGCTTTAAAAAACTACAAGAGCTGTAATATATTTATATTTGGAAGAACGTAAAAAAGTCAGGTTGTATATTAATGAAAATAAAAATATGAAGTGATCTCCTCTCACAAAGCTAAATCCGATCCATCAAGCCATTTAAGACCCACCTCACTGATTCTATTAATGCTATCTAATTTCTCCGTATAAGAGCACAGTGTGCACTCTGTTACTATGATGAAGATCAAGTTCAATATGGTCTACCCCAAGGGTTGGTACTTGCTCTAATTTTGTTCAACAGGTGTCCTGCTTAAATCCCAATCACAAAGTCTATAAAATGTATTTATGCAGATAATATTGATTTAGCTTATCAACACAAGAACTTCAGAGCTACTGAAGAAACACTCACAAGAAACCTTGCAGCCCTTAAAGAATAATTTAGAATCTGATGCTACATTTTACCCCATCAAAAACCAAAGTGGCTTGCTTCTAGTTTCGTAACCGACTATCTAATCGAAAATTGAATATCTTTCTAAATGGTATAAAACTCCACCACAATGACCACCCACAGTATGTATACCTGGGAGTAACATTAGATCAATTGTGTTTAAAAGCCAGCTAAAAAAAACTAGTTTAAATCACTAATGTTTTCATTTTCTAATGAAATGAATTGTGTTTTAGTTGTAACTTCAACCTAAATCAGTTGCTACAGAACATGTGCTCACTACGTAAAGGACTGTAATATTCAGAGCCAGTGAACCTAAATCAAACTTGCACATGTTTGTGTAAATGGATTCACTCAGAATTTTTACACCAGATTGCACTTGCGTGTACTAGAGTGTTTTTGCATATTTAATCTTAAAATTATAAACAGTAACAGGCCATACCAACTATTTTCCAACCTATTTACATTTCAAAAAAGAAAATTTATATAAGGGCTGGAAAAATACTATTGTGACCAGCTGATTTATGTCTTAATCATCTTAAACCAAAAGACACAATATGCAGAGACTTGTTCAAAGAACTAAGAAACCATACAGGTACATAATTTACAAGAGACAATACTTGCAATGTATAGTAAGTAACTTACGAAGAAATAGTAATATTCACAACATACCTTACTTATCATGGGAATGGCTTTATTTTGCCGAAGCACAACACTACTATTTTAGAAAAAAAAACCTATCTTATGTTGTAGATATAGCTGTTCAATACTCTACAAAAGAAGCTAAAGAATTGCAATATAAGAGAATTAACTTAAGTCTTCACTGGAAAACTGGTTAATCTTACTTCGCTACTATTATCCTTTAATTTGTTCGTTCATGTTACATTAATGCAGTGGTCCTTCAGTGTCATGATGAAGAAGGCTGTATTTATTAGAGCTGACAACTAGCAAAATTCAGTTTAGCTGCTAAGTAACCACTTTTGAGATAACCTAGAAGTGTTTATAAGAGTAAATTTATTATTATTATTATTGTCTTTAATAAGTTTAGTGCTGTGTAGTTTTAGTGTTCTTGTATTCTAGTTATTACATCAATTTAGTTGTTAGTAATTTCTCCTGACACTTAAGTTAATGTGTAAATTTTGCATAAACAATGAATGGTAAACAAGAGGCATCATCGTTGTTCATCTGGAAATTGTGAAAATACTACTTGTTTACTCAATTAGATTAAGGTGGTCAGATTAATTTAAATTACCGTTTTTACACACTAGGTGTTCTTAAATCTGACAAAACTCAGAACCTGTTAACAACACCACAAGATGAAAATGAACAGTATGATATTGAAAACCTATTTTTACTACAAAAATTCATAAATCAAGTGTTTTTAGAGTAAAAATTAAGAATTTTGGATCATTTGTAAATAATTTAGTTAAAAAAATGCTTTTTAGTCCCCAATATTTATTTAGACCTAGCCAAAAAGTTAGTTTCCCATCTTTATTACTCGCATCAAGTACAACGCTGACAGCTGCGGAGCACAGGGTATTGTAGCGTGGTTGTATTGGCATCACTGAGAACCAGTTTGGCAACAGGGATTGGTCAGTTACGGCTCAGTCGCCACGGAGACACCACTAAGGGTTGCCACCAGTTGTGAGGTACGCAATGTAATTTGATTTTTAACTGTGCAAAATGAATCAGCGGTGGATGTTCATCGGCAAATATGCAGTGTACATAGTGGATATTATTAGTGAAATTATGTCCATCCAAATATGATTGCGGTATACATTTAGTGCTGTTTGCAGAAGTAATTGTACAACACTTGCTGCAACAGAATCCTCATAATTCATGGGAAAAGCTATTTCGGTAATCACTGAGTCCATTCTTATTGCAAAACGTGGTCACCTAGCTATGTTATACAGCAAAAATCAACTTAATATAACAACAGAAATTCTGACTTCTATGATGTTAAAGCCAATAGTAAATCCCACTTCAACACAATCATCATCGACACGTTTTGAGAAAAATGAGGCAAAAAGTTTACTTGCAAACAGGGAAGTGCTTTCCAATAGAAGTAATTGGAAAACACCAACAAATAAAGTCAGGCTGTATCACAGAGTAAAGTAAGCTTTTTTTTAATATATATATATATATAAAAGGAGAGGTCGATCTCCTCCTTAACCTTACTCTGTCTATCCCTCATAGACTATTGATCTGTGCGAGGAACTTATTCAGACAGAGTAATGGGGCGGACCAGTACAGTAGAAGTTGAATATTACTGATAAATCTTCCAGTCTAGGCCGGATTCAAACCAGCGCTATCTCTAACCCAAGCTCAAAGTCCTGACGCCTTAGACCACATGGCCACCGGCTCGCCCAAATATAAATATCAGTGTGCTCATCAAATATTGAAACTAACAATAGATTTCATATTTCATCAACTGACAGCTCTGAAAACAATTTAGTTGATGCACAGAAGGAAACGGTTATAAGTAAACCTTCAGTAAGTAAACAAATAAATAATTACGAGAAAAGACAAATAAAAAAACATCCTCAATTAAACGTCACATTTTGTTGTCAAGGGAAGGATGTTTAATCAAAAATAGAATAGCTGAGCAATCATAAAATAAAATCATTTGGCTATACATAATGATACCACTGTGTGTGTATTTCAATACCACTGTGCGTGTATGAGTGGGTGGGTGGGTCAATACCGCTCGGCTGGACAGTGGCTGCGTGTATATGCGCTTGTGGCGTTGGGCGGCGTAGCGGAAATGTACACTGCAAGAGAAAAACCAGTCTCGAAGTGATTGATATGATTACTTTCACATGATTTGCAAAAATCTACGGAAAGTAATCATGTACATAAAAAACCTAGTACCTAGCAATTGCTGGACTACTTCAAATTATAGAATCTTGTAATCTGGAGCCAAAGAATCCCGTTGGAGGAACAAATGACATGTGAACAACAAGTGACATGGGTTTTGACCTGCAAAATTTTCTTGTTTCATGACTATGCCCGGTCTCGTGCTGCTCTCACAACAAAAGATGTTTTAACAGAGTTTAGTTGGGAGATTTTTGAACACCCTCCGTATTCTCCAAACCTAGCTCCACGTGAATTCCATTTGTTTCCATAACTTAAGGAATCTTAAAGATCATCTTTAAGGTCGGAGATTTGCTAGTGATGAAGAGGTAAATCAGAAAGTGGAAAATTGGTTGTAAAAAAAAGGTGGCAGATTGATATGAAGATAAAATAATGAAACTCTTGTAAAGATACCAAAAATGCTTGGATTTTAATGGGAGTTGTATTGAAAAATAGTTTAAAGCATGTATAACTGTATACTTCTTTAAGAATAATACCCAAATCGACTAGACATAATGTATACTAAAATTACAAATCTCTCCAAAAGCAGTACAAGGGCCTATCGATGTTCGCATTACAGATTTACATCATAACAATCCAAAAATAAATACCCAAAGAATCTAACACCAACCATCTGGGAATGAGCTGTGTACTTTTTTCCTACATTGATTGGAGATAGAAAACGCAAAACGCAAGCGTATCCTTTACAAAACTTACTTGTCACTTCATTCTCAATTTTAATTCTGAGTCAACGGAACTTCAACCACAATTTTTAGAAAAGATATATCCAGGTACATTGGATGGCTGGAGAGTAACTATGCAGATTCCACTCATCTCAAACAAAACATTATTGTTTCTAAGTGGTTTAAATTGAGTTAAGACTATTATAAGAGATAATTTCTTCATGCAGAAAATTAGTCAATAACAATTATAATTTTTTTAATATTTTTTAATCCTTGTTTAGTTTGATTTTTTTTAAACACAAAGTATGTAAAAAATTATCATTTTCACCCACAGAAACACTTTTCACAAACCAATCTATAACCCATCCTTCACAAACCAATCTATGACCCATCCTTCACAAACCAATCTATAACCCATCCTTCACAAACCAATCTATAACCCATCCTTCACAAACCAATCTATAACCCATCCTTCACAAACCAATCTATAACCCATCCTTCACAAAAGTTTGAGATTTGGTTGCCTAACCTCCAACAAAAATACATACAAATTCATTTTTGTGAATAGTTTGGTAGCTGTTTAGAACGATCGCTTAGTGACTACTGATCACGTGAAAATAGTTTCTTCATCATATATCAAGAAATAATAGTCATAAATTAGATCAAAATAGTTTTGCAAACTAAAAAAATTCATTTAAAATGACAGAAATTTATGTTAAAAATACTAATTAAATTTTCTGACAATGGTTCAATTCGTTTGCTACAAAAACATCTGTTCAACACAATTTAAACAGTATTTCTCATGAAGATATAATCCATTCCTGGTCAATTCCAAACTTTTCAAATTTTGTTTAGTGAGAAAAACTGCATGATTACCGGCGAAAGAATAGGCTTAAATTGCATGAGAAAATTCATAGCTCCGAGCAATGTATAACATGTTCACTGCTAAAATGTTTATGCTGCTTTTGGTATTTGCTGGAATGTGATTTGTTAAAATTTATGACAATATTTATATTAAATGTCTTAATAGGATGTTAAAAACTCATTGTGATGGTTTTTTCAACATCCTCAACACAGAAGCTGTATGCAGTAACAGAGTTGTTTTTTCTCTCTCTATTTTCTGCTCGATGACAAAGTTAAACTCTTGTATTTATACATGAACTCACTTTTATATTTGTTTTTGAAGTGACGTATCACTTATTTTAAACACTTATAATTTAGGCCTAATGTTTGAACAGGTAGATAAAGTGCACAAAGTGGAATGGTAGGTTCTGCGCATATTGGTCACGTCACCTGGGTCACAATTTCCGTTACTTAGTATTTTATTTCAAACTTACCAAACAACTGATTTTTGTATAACAAGCTGACGGGTAAAAACGTACAAAACAATTTCCCTTAGAGCTAATGACGTGTATATACACAAGTATTACTTTTGGAAGAAAATGTTAACAAAAATTATTTCGGCCAAATATTATTTCATTTTGCATATAATAGTTAATTTTGAAGCATAGTATTATATATTAGTAAAACATTTAGTAGTGACTCCAACCCAGTTTCATATATTCTTACGTTAAGAATATAAATTAGCTCAGAATAGAATGTATCAAACAGTGAAAATAGTTTTTATTTTTAACATTGTTGTAGTTTTATTAGTATTCTATAATGTAATAAATATTTTCAAATTTTTACATTGTGTTTCAAATTACTTTTCAAAAATTAATTTTTTATTTTTAATTAAGATTGTTTTCTTAGAGTTTGCGTAAGATGAACTTATTTTATTATACTATTATATCTTATAATAATGAAATACAAAAAGAATAAGTATTTTGTAAAATATGTTTTTATAGTAATTATCTATTATCCAATCGCATTTTGAATATTGTGTTTTTATGAAACTTTTTTGTAAATCTTTTATTTTTTATAATTTTAATATTAAAACTCTTTATTTTTATCAATAAAAATTAAGAAATGATTTTCTGACCAGGACCGCCCAGAGACTTGTGGCCCGGGGAAAATTTAGCATGTGGCCCCACCCTTCACTTCAAAATAAATTTCATTACTCTGATTGTCAAATATACTATAATTAATTGATATTTTATTTTTATCGCATTCTATAATATTCTTTCAATCTCTTTCATTAGATTTTACTATTGTAATTAAGATTCCTGTTCATGGACATTTACTCAGGGCTAGCTAGGTTAGCTGAAGCTAGAAAAAGTGTGGTTCTAATTGGCATATATATATTTTAAACATTTCCTGACGTATTACCTCTACAATAACATCAATCTCTTATAGCAAAACTGATATTCTTTAATAATAGATTAATAATGATGAACTATCCACTGCTACAGTCGGTTGCATAGGTCGTTGCATAGTTGGGCACAGCACCTCTTCGATCGCCAGTTGAAGAGCCATCCTCGCCGATGATATTAGCTGTGGGTGAGGGAGGGAGGGGCCAATAAATTTGTATAGACCACTTGGCTTAGCTAGTTAAAGAGCAAGCTTAGGGCTAGACCTAGAGTGGCCAAATTTCTTTCACAAAGTAAAATAATTTGGAGAGCGCGAACATCAGTGCTTCAAAAAACAGTCGAGAGTTGACGTGATATTATCGTTTTCAAAACAGGTTATAAACCACTGGCTACGTAGCTTATTGATGTTTGACATACTATTATTAATATTAAACTCATGATTTGAAGTTTGTCTTTGTACTCAACTTTAAAATTATTCAAATTTTATTTCATAGGCATGAAAGGCAGTTTGTACCAACTCAATTTTCTCAGCATAAAACACAGTGAAATGTGTGTCTATCAAACTGGACACTTTATCATTGATGTACATCACAGTGTACACGTACATACAATGACAGTGGTATTGACACATCCACCCACCCATTCATGTACAGTGGTATTGATACTCCCGATCAACAATACACGTACAGTGGTTCAATCATAATTCATTTCACTTATCACGCAATAAATACTGTATTAATTATTATATCAAAAATATAAATGGTTTAATCATTTCCAGTGACATTAAAAATGATGAAAACAATTTTGATAGGTCGTAGATTGGTTATATTAATGTATGCCAACATTAATCAATCATGCTATTTGTTTGGGAACAACCCGTAGGCGGGTATAAATGGTTTTTAATTAAGAGCTATCCCATTGAATATGTTGAGAATACACCCCTGTTCCTGTTACAGTTTTAGAGTAAATTAAACCAGACAATAAAAGGTCTATAACAAGTTAAATGTCACAAAATAAATACTATTCAAAAGGAGTTGTACAAATCTAAACAATGATGAAGATATTTTATCTATTAACGGTATAATTTAAGAGCCGTTCTTTTATTAAGTTCTACTTCATAATATTTTGGTAAAAGGTCTTTACAAACATCCATGTCATAATAACTAATAAATTTAAATAAAAAAAATATATATATAAATTAAAATTTCAAAGGAAACATTATAGTAGAGAGGAACTAAAAAGGACAATTAAGATTGCATATACAATAAAATCTAGTTAACCGGTTAAATATAATGGAAGGTAAATCCGGATAGTTCAGATCGTAACAAAATTCATATTTTTTTAGAAGACTACTCCACACAATTCCTCCCGTGATAGCATAGTGCAAGTGAATGTAATGCATCATACACACATTGTTGCACATCAGGTAAGCTAGCGGTCATGATATAGTATGCACATTACCCAGATCTACTGTAAATTAGTGCTTTACAATGCACCATCATTACTTAATTCTTTTTATACTGTAAAACTATATAATTTACTTTCTAGTACATTACAGTAGTATATTGAAACATTTATAGTCTATTTTGATTGATTTCAATAAAACGTTACCTTAAATAACTGGGTCTAAACTTTAACTTTGTTCTCTCAAAATCTGTAAATGGAATACAAATCATAGCAAATTAAAGTAATGGACAATTATAGTAGGTTACTAGAAAATCCAAAAGAACGCTTTAAACTACAGTATAAAATACAACAATAACAAAATATTTCTTTCCTGGACTACAATAACCAAACTGACTGATGATTGACGAATAACGATACCAAGTAAGGAATACACACGGCACACACTCATGACAATTAATTGAACTCTACCAGCCACATTGTTACAACATTGTATATTTTGTCTGTCAGGTTTTGGGTGCAAAACACAGTGACTACTGAAATACGACTACAATTTCTTAAACATAGTGCATATATCATATATTGAAAAATTAGCTGATCAATGCCGGGAACGAGTGCAATGTTACCACGTTCGAATTGTGTGCCGCCGCCTACTACCGGCTTTGAAACCAAGTTTGTAAGAACCTTTTCTCTTTCTCATAAGGACTTTGACCTTTTAATGGCAAACTAATAATGTTTTTACTTTAATTCTGTTTACTTATTTGATTGTATAGTTCTTAGGTTTCCACTTTTTTATTAAAATTTATCCATTTGCATACTTTAGGCCGCAGGTTACTGATCACTCGTTTTCATTAAATAGAGCTATTATTATGCTACGAGTCGAGGGATTTTTGAAACACGAAATCAAGATTATTTATTGACATACACACTAACAGAATTGGTGAAAAATGCACTAAAAGCTTAATCAATAAACCATTACAAATACAAATAAATTAACAATTGATTATCTAATTATGCCACTTGGTTGCTCGTCGAAAAAGTGTCTTTGTCCGAGCAAAAAACAAGCAATCGATCCAGCAATCTCTCGTTTGGCAATATTCTGATTGGTGTTTTGCAGGTTTTTGACCAAGCAACACGTATAATGAAGAGACGGCAGCTGTTGCGGTACTTAAAAACGGTATTCATAATTTTGCATTGGATGCAAAAAAGAAGACAGAATATGTTTTATAGATTGCAATTTTATTTCGTTCCTCACAATTTTTCACTTTTTTGTATTTTGTGGGATTTTTACCTGTTTTTCAACATGAGGCGGCTGTTCTTCAGCACTTGTACTGAGCATCGTGTTGTCAACAAACATTTTTCCATTACCACTAGGTGTGCAATTTATGTTAAAGCACGAGGTGCCAAATAAGGTGTGAGAAAACATGTGACTGTCGTAGATAAATTCTACTATATTATTATTTGTAAAATCATTAAATATTACAGATATATTTTTAAAATAAAAACAAAAATCATATTGTTATTGTCATGGCGATAGAGAATATTAGACTGTAGTGTGCATGCGTTGACCTCAGACATTGCTCATGATGGTTACTTGACGCCACACACTTGGCAATCTGGTCGCCAAGCAATCCCAGATTGCCATCAACTTGATGGATCGACTGGGAATATCAAGCGATCGGAAGATCACTGAACAACCTCGAGATTGCTGACAACCTAATTGAAACGGCTCCATGCACTGGGCGATATTTGGGTATTTTGGTCGCCGGCAATCAGATTGCTGGTCAACGAGCAACCACGTTGCCTAATGTATGGGTAGCTTTAAGTTTACGATAGTAATATATCATAACTATTGATTTTGAAAGGATTACAACGCGACCATGCAATTGATTGTCTTACCACTAAAAGCCAAGATAAGAGTATAATTTAGGACAAGTATAACAATTTTGTTTGAAATAGAATATACTTTTGAAATTAAAGTAAAAATATAAAACATACAGAAACGCTCTTATCCACCTTGTATTAAACTATAAATGTGGTCCAAAAAAATTTTGATTAATACTTATGAAAAGTTAGTGGGTATTTTGACAGATTTTATACAAATAGTGTACGACAAACAGGACATCTCATTGGGGTGGCCCACTGTTCACACCACTCAAGCATATTTATATGTTCGCAAACTGGAAAGATGTTTTTGGAGTGTTCATAAGCTGGACGACAACAATAGTTCGCAAACAAGACAACCGGTGAGGGGTACAGTTGCAGTCACACACCAATCAGAGCGTATGCTGTCACCCCATTGGGCTGACCACTGACAAACTTCAAAGACCAGTGTTCAACTTGCGCACCAAAAGGCTCCCTGGTTGTATAAAACCAATGGTTTAGTAAAAAACTGGGAGACTAATCAAGCCTAATATCACTTTTAATAATATTTTGAGTACTTTATCGGTAATTATGCACTTTCTTGCCACCAAACAAATTTGGAACATTTTGCTTGAAATGGGTCTAGAATTGGCTGTATTTTCACGAGATAGGCTTTTTATTCCGCGGAAATAACGTATTTTACCGAAAAATTCGAAAAAACCAATGTCACAACTTTTAGTATTTATGTCATATTTCCGTTAATTTAAATGGTATTTTAATCATCTTTTTTTTATTTTGATGTGTTTTTTTGCGCTGAATACAAATTTGAAAACTATTTTGGTCTATTACAAATATTTCTCGAGAAATAACGGAAAAACTACTGTCGCGGCGGATCGCGATTAGCGGCCATTACGCGATCATTATATACAACAACTATTAATCACAAAAACCGAATTCTCATATATTCCCGCCGGAGTGACGGCCGGCAGGCCGTCACGGAGGCCAAACGCCCGAATTTAACGCAAATTACGAATTTTTGTTGAGAAAATAAGACAATTAGGATAAGTTAGGTTATGTTTGGTTATGTCAACGAAATTGCATTTTTCGAGCTGAAAAAATAATTTTACTACAAACCCAGTTATATATTTGTGTTCAGCATAAAAAAACCGAGAAATGAAAAAAAAATTGTCGAAAAATAACGATCTTTAAAAAAGTTGGTTTTTTCATCATTAGATAAAAAACTAGTTTTTCGATTTTTCGGTGAAAAACGAAGTTTCCGCGGATGAAATCAAACTCCTCAAGAGATATAAACTCATTTTTCATCATTTTTTTACATGAAATTGTATTTTCAGAGGTGGCAAGAAAGTGCATAATTACCACTTTATCTTTTGTTGCATGAAATGCCCCTTTGGACTAAGTTTGTATGGCCCTGGGACAATCTGCTCCCCTCTGTGCGGCCCTGTTTCTGACTATTGTAAACTTATATTGAATTAATAAAAATGTTCTAAGACTAATATAAAGTATTTTTATTCAATCTTGGAGGAGTCCTCCTTGAGCGCTTGATCATGTTATGAAATGTAAGCACCCGATGCAGGGTTAAGAGGACCAAGCATAAAACCTATATCGCCAACAATCTCCACAGCACTTTGTCCCCAAGTAGCTGCGTTACAGAACTGCAACACCAGTGCCAACTATCATGATTGGTACTGGCAGGAATTGAAATAATACGGCTGCATGTCTACAACAATGTGAAATATTATTTTAGGTTTGCCACAAATGATGTGGCGTGAAAAACCCCCATAGTCCTATAGCTGTTGCTACAGAAAATGTGTTAAGGTGCCAATTAGTGAAGACTAATGTTCTACACACATTGTAGTAGAGGCCTACTAGTTGATATGGAGCATTAACAGTTGTTAGATCTTTTGTGCCTGGATCCAGCTACCAAGTAAACCTGACAAAGCTCAACAATCCCTACAAATATTCTATTCTTTTTAAGTACTGAATCACTATTTTCCCAATTCTAATTGGGTCAACAAGATAATGAACCCATCTTCCTAATATGTTTTATTTATTTATTATAAAATGACACAGACGATTGCATGACCATAACCAAAGTTTACTTACCGCTTGTTCCTTATGGTGTTTCACAGACCTAAATGACCCAAAAAATATTGGTAAAAGAGCCATGATTACTAAACTACTGTATGCAACAGCCATGCCTTCAGGGGTTGCTGGTATTCTCCCGGTTCCATTTGTAATACTGTCTGTCAAATTATTTGTAATATTAGCCACGACTTCTTGTACCACGTCTGCCATGTTTCGATCTCTGTTCTGACTTCTGAGAGGGACTAAAGTGACACGAGAGCAGAAGAATGAAAGTGAAAGTTATTATTCCACTACTATGCTGGAACGGAATAGTGGAATTACGCTAGATGCTGACGTTGCCCTAGTGCTGCCAACATACGGTGTATTGTGATATTAAGTAATTACTATATGAATGAAATGAAAAGTGTCTATACTGTATTTGTTCTTCTTATACAAATGACGAGGTTACGACTGTGGAGTCCTCTCTTACACTTTACTTACTTTACACTGCAACCTAAAAATATTTGAATAAGGAAAATATTAATTTTATATGTTTTTTAGGTGTTCATACAACTGTTTTGAGAAGCTAGGACTGGACAACATTCAGCATTCTTTTGATTACTTCAGAAGCATTGATCATTTCTCAAATAAGGATGAACAGGACCTTTTCCAACATGGCCTTATAGACATTGTAGCAGTCAAACGACGTCGTAAGACAACACTAAAACTATCACAAGACGGTGAGAGATCTAAACGTCCTACTTCATTTGAATGTTACGTAATTTTTGGAAGCCAGCAAACTAAGGTATGTCTAAAAGCTTTCACTTCTATTTATGCAGTTACAGACAAGAGAGTTAGGCATAAAAGGGATCTGAAGAGAGAGAAAGTCACATTTATTAAAATAATAAATTGATAACTGCCTGACATTTGAGGTGACCATGAAGATCCAGTACAAAATATTTTTGTAATTTTGTTAATTTGTTTTATGAAATAAATTGTGGTTCAAAATAAAAGTAGAGTATTTTATAATTCCAATTAGTATTTTTCTGTTATATTATTTAATGATATGTTGTAATTTTTCAAGAACGATGAGGTGAATTTAAATATTATTCCTCTACTTCCAAATAAAAGGCCAATTACTTCCCATTTTACTGCGTCGTATTTTTTAATTAAATGAGGAATGCAAGTTTCGTCAATTTTCTTCTTTTCATTGTTGACTAATTCAGCCTAATTTATTGTAGTTTCAAATATTATTGTTGTAGGATCTATAATTAGGGCATTTTTACTATTATTGTTTATAACAATTATATGGATTCTTCTATTTGATCCTTCTGTTGACTGAACGTGTATTTCTTCATGTACATCCCAATTTTTTTGTCTGAATTCATTTTCCAACATTGTTCTTACTTTATGATGACGATTATTTTTTAGTAATTCTTCCTTATTTCTTAGAGCAATATCCCAAAACATGGCACAGAGTTTCAATCTCATTGCAGCCGGGGTGGCGACAATGGTTGTCTTGGGATCTGCCGGGAACTGATCTGACTGTACAATCTTACAGTTCATCTTCAATATGTTGGTCCATTCAGAAATACTTAATCCAAATTTATTGTTTATAATTTTGTTAAATTTGGGATTTTCTTTGAACACTAACATTCCTTTTCCTTTTTGAGGAAGTTTTGACCAGTCATTAAATGATTGTTCTCTAAGGTATATAATTTTTTGGGAAGACAATTTATCTTGTTTTTTATTAATATCTTCAAATTCAGACAAAACATTAAGTTTTTTAAACAAAAGATTTGTTCCTGGTTGAAGTCATTTATACTTAATAAATGAAGGTCGTTGACCTTGAGGAGTTTTCCACAAATATTATAATATTGGATAAAAGCTTCCCACTGGCTTTAAATATGCCAAGTCCTCAGAGGTTGAATGGAGCATAAAGCTTGTCATTTGGACAATCTCCAGGTATTCCTATAATTTCCTTAACTGAACGTCTTATAATTTTATCAATATCTTCTAAAAATGAAAGTGGTAATTGATTTAGTGGGGCATTGTAAAGGATATACAAGAGATGGCCAAATATATTGATTAATTATTCTCGTCTTTTGATCAGATTTTAATAATATTGTTGATATTAATTTATCAAGATTATTTATTAATTTATGAATAACTAGCTGAACCCACCCGCTTCGCTGGTCATAATATTGAGTTTGATTTAGAACCTAATAGCTGAAAGAATTCGAGCATTTTTGCTGCTTCTACTAATATTAGATTTTTTAGGAGGCATGTCATAAAAAGTAAACTGCAAAACAAATAATTATTTATTTTTTATTTTCACGTTTCACCACATGTTTTAATTACCGAGGAAAAAAGGTTAACACCAAATACAGATCACCCGATCAAGTAAAAGTAGTGTGTGCTACACTCTCAAGGTGAAATGTAGAACTACAATAAATCAAAACATATACAGTACTGTTGTTGTGAGAACTTCAATCTGCTTATGGCATGTGAAACTACATTAAACCACACAGTCATATGTTTTTTGTAAACAATTCAGATTCTCCATTTGAATAACATGGGATCTTTAGGCAGTGCCGCCCAGAGACTTTTGGTGGCCCCGGGGCAAAGTTTACCATGTGGCCCCTTCCT
This sequence comes from Stictocephala bisonia, assembly GCA_035578905.1. Taxonomy (NCBI): domain Eukaryota; kingdom Metazoa; phylum Arthropoda; class Insecta; order Hemiptera; family Membracidae; genus Stictocephala; species Stictocephala bisonia. Next base: position 92,688 of record JAQJVL010001401.1, on the reverse strand, counting down.
TCACTTCAAAATAAATTTAATTACTCTGATTGTCAAATATACTATAATTGATATTTTACATTTAGCACATTCTACGATATTCTTACCATCTCTTTCGTTAGATTACTATTGTAATTAAGATTCTTGTTCATGGACGTTTTCTCAGGCTAGAAGCGAAGCTCCGATAAGTTTTTCTCTAATTGCCATATACTTTTTAAACATTTCCTTAAGTATTACCGCTACAATAACATCAATCTCTTATAACAAAACTTCTATTATTTAATATTAAATAAATAATAACGAATCAAGCAATGCCACAGTCAGTTGCATAGGAAGTTGCATAGTTGCGCGCAGCAGCTCTTCGATTGCCAGTTGAGGAGCCATCGTCGCCAATGGTATTAGCTGTGGGTGAGGGAGGGATGGGCCAATAAAATTGTATAGGCCACTTGGCTTCGCTAGCTAAAGAGCAAGTGGCCGAATGTTCACGAAGTAAAATAATTTGGCGAGCGCGAACATCTAGTGCTTTAAAAACAGTAAACTGAGAGTTAAGGTTATGTTATTGTTTTCAAAACAGGTTGTAGACCACTGGGTACGTAGCTTATTGATGTTGGACATTAAAACATCTAGTTTATATTCGTGATTTTAGTTTGTCTTTGTGCTAAACTTTAAAACTATTCAATTTTATTTCACAGGCATAAAAGGCATTTTGTACCAACTCAATTTTCTCAGCATAAAACATAGTAAAATTTATGTCTGTCAAATTGGATACTATATCATTGATGTACATCACAGTGTACACCTCCGTACAGTGACAGTGGTATTGACACACCCATTCACGAACAGTGGTATTGACCCTCCCGCTCAACAATACACATACAGTGGTTCAATCTCAGTTCATTTCACTTATCACGCAACAAACAATAAATAAATACTGTAATAATGATTGTCAAAAATATAAAGTGCTTACTCGTTCGTCAGTGACAGTAAAAAATTATGAAAACTATTTTGATTGGTTGTAGATTTGTTATGTTAATGAATGGTAACATTTATCAATTATGCTATTTTTTGGGAACAATCCGTACGTGGGCATAATTGGTTTTTAAACAAGAGCTACTCTACTGAGTATGTTGAGAATACACCCCTGTTCCTGTTACAGTTTCAGGGTAAATTAAACCAGACAATAAAAGAGTTTCAACAAGTTAAATGTCACAAAATAAATATTATTCAAAAGGAGTTGTACAAATCTGAACAATGATGAAGCTGTTTTATCTATTAACGGTGTACTTAAGAGCTCCTCTTTTCATTAAGACCTATGTCATAATATATTGGTAAAATGTCTTTACGAACATCCATGTCATAATAACTAGTAAATTTAAAATGTCAAAGGAAACATTACAGTAGACAGAAAGTAAAAAAATTGCATGTACAGTAAACTCTGGTTAACCGGTTAAATATGATGGAAGATGATTCCGGATAGTACAGAACGTAACAAAATTATAAATTTTAGACAAGATTATGCCACGTAATTCCTCCCGCGATAGCGTAGGGCAAGTTGAATGTAATGCATCATACACACATATTGTTGCACATCCGGTAAGCGAGCGGTGATGTTGTATGCATATTTACCAGATTTAAGTACCTAGAAATCTACTGTAATTTAGTGGTTTTATCGTTAATTTATTCTTTTTATACTGTAAAAATATATAATTTACTTTGCAGTATATTACAATACTATATTGAAACATTTTTATAGATTTCAATAAAACGTTACCATAAATTACTGAGCCTAAACTTTAGCTTTTTGTTCTCTCAAAATCTTTAAATGGAATATGAATCATAGCAAATTAAATTAATTGATAATTATAGTAGTTTACTATAAAATCCAAAAGAACGCATTAAATTAAATGACAGATTTAAAATGTTTTTACTGTAATTTTGTTTGCTTATTTGAAACAAAAATGGAGAATTTCATCTCTACGATTTCTTTTTATATAAACCAGGCTTTCCCAGAAAAGAAGATAAGGTGCAAAAAGAAAAAGTTTTATAGCAAAGTTTCCTTAAGCAAAGAGCAGGCTGATCTTCGGGACTTAGTCAGATGGTGGTACTTCATTACCAAAGATCTAGAGAGAGCAAACCCGCTAAGACAACACTACCTAAGACTGAAATATCAATATCGTAATAGTATAAAATCTTCAAAGTGTCTCAAGGTGTCCAAACAAATCAGTAACTCTTCTAACAAATCGAAGACCATGTGGAACATTATTAATGAAAATAGGGTCACCTCAAAGTCACACAATGAATTTAATTTTGCTGTAAAAAATAACAATGGAAAACTGGTCAGTCATCCTAAGGAGATCTCCAACCTTTTCAATGATTTCTTCATAAGTATAGGACTATCACAGTGTTCCAACTTGAACGGCAAGAGTGCAAGTTCCCCTTCTAATGAATACTCTTCTTCGAATTCCTTCTTCTTAAGACCTGTAAGCGTAGTAGAAGTTATTGATTTGATAAATTCATTACAGCCTAAAACGGCATCTGGAACTGATAATGTATCGTCTAAGCTCCTGAAATCCTGCTCAAACTTTCTAGCAAATCCTCTAGTAAACATTATCAACAGCTCATTTGAAACTGGAATATTTCCCGACTTTCTGAAGCTTTCAGTTGTGAGTCCAGTTTTTAAGAAAGGAAAAAAGGAAATGCTTGACAACTATAGACCCATTGCAATAACATCTTCATTCTCTAAGATTTTTGAGAAAGCAGTTTTAAATAGATTGATTTCTTTCATGGATAGATATAGTATTTTATTTTCTGGTCAATTCGGCTTTTTAAAGGGCAAGTCTACTGTAGATGCCATGTTTTCTCTTATTAACATAGTTGTAAAAGAGCTGGATCAAAGAAAATCTGTTGTGGGTGTCTTTTTCGATCTCAGAAAAGCCTTCGACATGGTAAATCATGGTCTGCTGCTTGAGAAACTTGAAAGCATTGGGATTCGGGGCACTGCTCTAAAGTGGTTCTCCTCCTTTCTTATCGGTCGCAGGCAAATAGTAAAGATACCCTCAATAGATCAAGACTGTATGACATTTTCATACTCAGATGAGAAGCTTGTCATCTCTGGAGTCCCTCAGGGTTCCATCCTGGGCCCGTTGCTGTTTATTTTATATATAAATGACTTAAAATCAAGCGTCCTTGAGGGGAACCTGTGTCTCTTTGCCGATGACACATCACTGGCCATATCTCGTCAGACACGACAAGACTTGGAAATCGCCTCCTATACTGAATCAAACAACATTGTACAATGGTTCCAAGAAAATTTCTTGTGTGTCAATTCAAATAAGACTAAACTACTTGATTTTTCCATTGGCCATAAAGAGACATTTCCCCTAAACTTTTCCATAGGAGAAAGTATCGTTACTGCGGAAGATGGTGTAAAATTCCTGGGGCTCCACCTTGACGCCAATTTGAAATTTCGCTCTCACATCGAACATGTCGCGAGCCGTTTGTCGTCAGGAGTTTTTATATTAAGACGTCTCTCCACCTATTCCAGCATTGAAATTCTTCTTTCAGCATATTATGCCCTTATATATCCTTTTCTCTCATATGCAGTTGCCATTTGGGGATCTGAGAGCTCTTATACAAAGACTCTTTTCATTCTTCAAAAAAGAGCTGTGAGGATAATTGCAGGAATTGGCCAAACAGAATCATGTGCCCCCTACTTCAAGGATTTCAATTTGCTCACTTTTCCATCGATTTATATTTTGGAGTCACTTATTTTTATGAAAAGGAACCAGCACATTTTCTCTGAATTTCTACCATCTTTATATAGTAAAACCAGGAACAAGTACAACTATAACATACCACTACACAGATCAAACTTTTTCAAAAACCACACATTTTATAACTGTATAAAAATTTTCAATAACCTTCCAATCAATCTAAAACAAGAATGTAATTTTGTTACCTTTAAAAGAAATGTGAAAAGTTTCCTCCTTAAAAATAGCTTTTATAGTGTTAAGGATTATTTTGATAAGAAATGTGTTTATAGCTTTTAAATAGATTCTTGTAAAGACGATTGCTAATGCAAGTTACTTTGTTTGATGGCAATAAAGATATTTGTATTTGTATTTGTATTTGTATTTAATTGTGTTGTTCTTAGGCTTCCACTTTTTTATTACAATTTATTAATTTGCATACTTTAGGCCGCAGGTTACTGATCACTCGTTTTCACATTATATAGATCTATTATTTTTCTACGATGAGTCAAGGGATTTTCGAAACACTAAATCAAGATTATTTATCTACATAAACAGAATGTGAAAAATACAAAATAAGGATAAAATCTTAATCAACAAACCACTACAAATACAAATCAATTCACAATTGCTGTATTATCTTAAGTTTATAATAGTAATATATCATAACTAATGGTTTTGTAAGGATAATAACGTGACCAAGCGATTGATTTTCCTACCACTAAAAGTTAAGATATAGTTGAATTTAGGACAAGTATAACAATTTTGTTTGAAGTAGTATATACTTTTGTAATTAAAGTTAAAAAATAAAACATACAGAAATGTTCTAGTCCACCTTCTATTGTCCACCTCAATAAACACGTCCAAAAACGGAGTTTTGAGTAATACAAAAATGTAAAGTTAGTGGGTCTTTTGACATGTTTTATATAAATAGTGTACGAAAACAGGACATCTCATTGAGGTGGCCCACTGTCCACACCACTCAAGTATATTTGTATGTTCGCAAACTGGAATTTATATTTTGGTTTGTTCACAAGCTGCATGCCTTTACACTTGTTCGCAAACAAGACAACTGGCGAGGGGTACAGTTGCAGTCACACACCAACCAGAGCGTATGCTGTCACACCACTATGTCGACCACTGACAAACTTCAAAGACCAGTGTACAACTTGTTACAAAAGGCTCCCTGGTTGCTATAAAACCAATGGTTTAGTTTAAATGTTTTAAAACTAAAACTGGAAGACTTATCTAGCCTAATATCACTGTTGATATTTTGATACAGGCCTGAATCGTTTCTTATCTAGTAGATTATTAAGTATTTTCTTTTTTGTTGCATGAAATGTGGCCCCCCCTGTGAACTAAGACTGTGTGGCCCCGGGGCAATTTGCCCCTTTTGCCCCCCCCTCTGGGCGGCCCTGTCTTTAGGAGCCCGTGGGGCGGGACCCTGTGGACGGACCTGCATCAAACCTCACAGAAACCATCTCGGGAGTATACAGGACAACATCCTAGAGTTTCATGGCGATCGGTTGGATGGTTTGGCAGCGCATAAACTTCAAACATATATATATATATATATATATATATATATATATACAAACATCCTCTTTTATGAATAATTTGTCTTTTATTTTAATTTCATCATTGTAATTAATGCCTAGTTATTTAATAAAATATTATTTATTAATTGAGGATATGTAACTATTTTGAAATAATATTTGTGACTTTTCAATTAAATTACCATGAACTATATGTTTATGCCTTTACATTTTTCTGTGTTAATTGTAAGACCAATCGATTTAAGAGAGTTGTCAACTGTATTTGTTAAAATTAACGTGGATTCTTCTTTATTACCTATAGTAACAATATCATTAGCAAAGGCCAAAGTTGTTATTTTATCTAATCCAGGAACAAGTTCATAACCATATTTTTTCTATTATTGGTTTGACAGTAATTTATTTTAGAATAAAGTTGATTGATAAATTGAATAGTAATGGTGACAGGGGCGATCCTTGCAGAACGCCTCTTTTAACTTCTACACAATTGCTTTTATTGAAATTTGTTTCTATTTGAATTGTATTGCCTTTTATAAGGGACATTATAAGATTTTGCATGTTTAAAGGAATTTCTTTATTTTGTAAAGACCTTAATATATGTTCATGTCCTATATTGTCGAATGCCTTACTTATATCTAAGAAGAGATACAGCATTCATTTTTATTGGATTTGGCTTATAATTTTAGAGTCTTATTAAGTAGTGAAGAATTTACGTATGTTCCAGGAGTTGATACAAATCCCCTTTGGTGAGAGACTAATTCAACATGATGTGTATATTTACGAACAATTGCTCTTACAATTATTCTTCTCATTAAAGAATATAATGTTATTGGCCACCAATTTTTTACAATCTGATTCATTTCTATTTTTATAAATTAATATTGTTTTACCTTTTTTAAATATTTTTGGAACAAATCAGTCTTGATCATAAAATTAGAAATTAAACTTAAAATTTTATCACATCTTAAAGTTAGTAGAGTTGTCATCAAAATTGTATCAGGTCCTGGTGCAGTATCTTTTGAAACCTGTGAAAAACATGAGAGAGAAACACACCAGTTATTCTCTCCCTACTGATGTTCAGTAGGGAGAAAATATATGATCATATTGTTACTTTTCCTGTTTAGACGAGTCACTATTCAGGAAAATATTTTAAATTTCTGGACTCTGAGTTAAACGTAAAAACTATGTATGCTATGTTCAAGGATAAGTATCCAAGCTACACATCATTATGGTTGATCTTTCGACAGGACTTTAATTTAAAGTTTGGTCAACCACAGATTGACACATGTTGTATTTGTGAATCACTAAGTGTTAATAAAAAGTCCACACCTGAATGAAGCGGCAAAGCATGCTGCAATCACAGAATCTATTGTAGACAAGAGAAAAGCAAAAAAAATACTATGCTTGCACAACGCAAGAGATTGAAAAAAAAACAAATTTAATGAAAATGTCCTTGTTATAGTAATAGATTACATGCAGAATATATCAATGCTAAAAATTCCTGTTCAGGAACCTTTTTACTTGTGTCAGCTGACAGTTTACGTGTTTTGCATACAAGACATCAAGAGTAACAGATCTTGGATATTTTGCTATCATGAAGGCCAAGCTAAAAGAGGGCCAGATGAAGTGTGCTTGTTTTTAAAAACTTACTTAGAGAATGTATCCGATTCTTATGCTGAGCTTCATGTGTATGCAGATAATTATGCTGGTCTAAATAAAAATCATGATGTTTCTTGTTTCTTCGTGGCTTTAACAGACATAGGGCGACTCAAAAAAATTAAACAATTCTTTACTATTGTTGGCCATAGCTATTCACCTTGTGATAGGGATTTGTCTATAATAAATAGACACCTATAATAAGGATATCATCTATGACTTTCAATCATGGTGGCCAAAATTGTATAAGAAGTTACCCATTTCCTGTGAAACCAAGAAAAAACCTAAACATGAGCAAATAACTTTTGGCATAAGTACACTTTACCAATTTGAATATGATTCTGAGAAAAAGGTGTGTACACTGCTATGCCTTGTATCAACGGAATTGTAAAACATTCTTTGAGACTGGCCCACTCAACCACGGTTTGAGTACAGCTTTCAAACACTTTACTCTACTCAGAGCTGGGTGTAATATTAAAATTAAACAAGACTGTAGATACTGATAAGGCTCTTCTGTTTGTTCCAGATGAACACAAATATTATTATCAGAACATATTAACGAATAGCGTGACTCTGTTCACTTCTGAAGAAAACGATTAAACAAAGTAATTTCAAGTTAAAGCTCAATATATAAAGATAACTAATAAATAAATAGAAAAATCTCTTTATTGTGAGGACAACATTCTTGTGTACAATACGTTACCTGAATGACACTGTCGTGTACATTCACCCACCAGACTACAAACGTTCATATACCCAATTCTTTGACGTGACACCTTGTCTAAACCAATCGTTTATCTGTCTCCCAGTTTATGAAAGAAACTCCCCTACCGAGTAAGAGGCCACTGACAAGAAACAACTTTTTAAATAGCGCTTTTAATTGATTCGTGGAGGCTTTTAAAAGCCACTCCTACATGTGAAACCAGCTGTCCGTACACTACTGTCCTGTGCTACCAAGTCCAGTAGTTGTCCCTGCCCCAGTAGATAGGGCATACATTGGACGTTTAGTAAACAAATTCTCAACAAACTTTAGTGTCAAAGATGCACCACGATCAGGGCACCCTGCCATTGCGACAGAAGAGATCCAAATTCAAGTTTTAGCAAATTATGCTGCAAACCCACATGAATCTCTGCGGTCCACTGCCCTTGATGTTGGAATTTCAAAAGATACTGTTCACAAAGTGTTAAAGCGTCACAAGTTCCACCCGTACAAAGTACAGTTAAATCAAGAATTAAATGAAGACGACCCTGACCGAAGACTTCAGTTTTGTGAGCAAATGTTGCAGAAGATTGAAGAGAATAATAATTTAATATCACATATATGTTTTAGTGATGAAGCATCATTCTCTTTGCATGGGACAGTCAATCGGCACAACTGCTGTTATTGGGCAAACAGTAACCCCCACTGGATGGTTGAAGCCCATACGCAACAGCCACAAAAATTAAATGTATGGGCTGGAATTTTGGGAAACTCTGTTATTGGGCCATTCTTTATTGATGGTAATTTAACTGGCGGTAAATACTTGGACATGTTACGGAACGGCATTGTCCCAGCAATAAATGAGGTAGTACAAGGTACTTATGAGCCTGTATTTCAGCAAGATGGTGCTCCTCCACATTACAATATGCTTGTCCGGACATTCCTAGACCAAACGTTTCCCGATAGATGGATAGGTCGACGTGGCACTTTGGTAGAGTGGCCGGCACGTTCACCTGACCTTTCACCTCTGGATTTTTTCTTTTGGGGTTTCCTCAACAGTAAAGTTTACGACACAAAGCCTGCAAACCTCGATGAATTAAGGACAAGAATCGAAGAGGCCTGCCACCTTATCACGCCTGAAATCTTACAAAATGTGAGACGTGGTTTTCAATCCAGGCTTTTTTACTGTCAAGAAGTTTATGGCAGCCATTTCGAGCATCTCATCTGAGTGAAATTGAGGTGAGAGTTCAGCATTTTGACCATTTTTCCCGTTCTAAAATTACTTAGGGAGTTTTATGAAATAATTCCAACTTTAAACTGCCACCAAATTTGATATACTAATGTTAGACCTCTAGTTTCCGCCATTCTTTTTCTTTTAATATTACCTTTAAAATGATGTGTCATTTGATAGGGGTTTCTATTTAAAAATTTGGACTTACCCCCAAACTACCCCCTTTTGAGAGGGGGTGTAAAAAATTTGCATACATAAAAAAACTCCTTAGTTGGTCATATAAACATTCCCAGAAGTAAATCACTTTATCTGTATTCATAAGAAAGTAAATAGGGGGGGGGGGACTTTTAAGACACCCTGTATATTTATCATTCAAAATGTGTTTTACTCAGCTATTGTGTTTCAATTATTAACGTATTACTTTGAATGTAAATCAAAATATGTTATTGTGCTTGGCATTATTGATAGCACGTATCTCTTGATTGTTTTAATTTTTTGCTTTCAGTAGGTTTGCATTTCAAATAATAATAACTTTATTCAAATTCTCTGTGCACATTGATAACTGTCTTTGTGTTCTAAAACTATATAATATAATTGTGGAATAGCGATTTTGGAAAACAACACAATGAATACATTATAATAGTATCTGTTATGTACTTTCTAAGTTAGCAAACTGAATCTCAAAACCAATTCGGACACTGCCATTCTTTATTAAAATAAGCTATATAGCCTTTTGAATGAATAAATAACAAAATATTGGGTTAATACACTGTACGTGTATGGGTGGGTGGTTGGGTTAATACACTGTACGTGTATGGGTGGGTGGGTGGGTTAATACACTGTACGTGTATGGGTGGGTGGGTGGGTTAATACACTGTACGTGTATGGGTGGGTGGGTTAAAACACTGTACGTGTATGGGTGGGTGGTTGGGTTAATACACTGTACGTGTATGGGTGGGCGGGTGGATTAATACACTGTGTATGGGTGGGCGAAATGAACTATGAACAATTATGCTTAAACTATGACATTTTACCAAGATAAAAAGTGTTTTATCATTGTTCGTAACCAACTTCATTTCTCTAAAATATTTTGTTCATATTTTTGTAGTATTGTCTTGTTTATTTATTTATTTTATTTATATTTTTTATGGTTACTTAAAAACAACCCTCAAAAGGTCTACATATATAAATTACATATTAATGAAATCCGGAGCATTTTAGAATAAAGAGAAAAAGTCTAAAACACAACTGAGTTATATATTGGTTTTATTAATTGTTCTAGGTCAAATGAAGCCTAAAGAGGCTCCCGGAACTTCCACACAAATATACTAATATACATCTACAGTGAAATTGCCGGTGTACAAAGAAAACCATACCTTGTGACGCAGAATTCACTTTATTTACTGAAGACACAACAAGGTCTTTAGTAAATGGAACAAGATATGCATTTTTTAAATATTGGAAACTTATTGTACAAAATATATTAATTTGTATATAGTCTTTTATGAAGGAGATTGCTAGTTTGTAAATATGTATTTTTGTATCTAGTATTTTTTAATGATAAATTTAAGTATAATTTTAGTTTTAAATCATGTATTTTCTTTTCATTTAAATTTCCATTTATTTTTGTCTTATTAACATTGCTACATACATTAGAAATATTCCCAGATTGGGAGGAAGAGGTTTTCATACTCATTTTCATTCATTATTTAACATCCCTATATTTCCTGTTTTTCTATTTACGGTGGATTTTACCATAACTTACAAACTCATTCTATATAATTTTTAATTTTGATAAAAACCTAAGAATGCTAAAATTACTTAATTTCTCAGCGCTCAGAATGTTTTTTATTAATAATAACTTCTATTTAGGTGAAATCGAACTAAACAATTATATAACCATTAAGGTGTTGATATTTTATTTTAAAAATAAATATATCAATTCTCTTATGATATGTAGATAATATTTGGAGATTTCAAATGCTTTGAGTGTTTTGGAAACAAACACAACTTTTCGACAGGTATAACAAACTCTGTCGTCTTCAGGTGTTCTTACTAACTTTCCTGCATCTAAAACTACCCCCCTCCCCCCAGATTCTAGCTAGAAAAATTCTAGAATTCTAGCTTGGAGGCACGCTCCGGAACACTCACAACAATAAATGTAGGAAACAACACATAAACATTTTACACACCAAAATCCATCGGGCCCCCGCCCTGACTCCCATGCCCCAGATCCGCTTGGAGGAGTTTTTAACCTTGCCCCCGGAATACTAGCTTGGAGGCAAGCCCCCCGGAAAGTTGAAGAGGCAACAACTTATAAACTCCCAAAGTAGTTAGAATATGAATGCAATGACTCTGAATCCATAGTTTACAATTACTTTCAAATTAGCATTCTTGGTATGAAATAAGATTTTTCCCATTACCCAAAACCGTACTCGCTATGAACATACTCACCATCAGTAAACCTTGGGACTGAAGAGGTATCCTTTACTTTGTCTATAGCTGTAAGAACATCTTCAGTCTTTCGGGGATAGACCCAATAATCCTGTCGATTGTCCTTATCTCTGGAATAATACCATGTCTGCAAACATCCCAGACAACAGTAGCTATGTACTATCAACATGCATTTCTCATCTTTACTTCCATTACTGTAAGACGTGCTCTGTTGTCCCTCTTGGTACCTTATCAACATACATCAATATCTGTGAAGGATCTTTGAGTAGAAAGTGGCAGTTCCATTCTGAAATCCAAGAGACGTAAAACTGCTCTGAATGGTCTTTAGACGTTCTCCTTGTCCAACCTAAAACAAATCATGTCAATTTGAAATAATAAAATGATAGAACTAAGTAATTTTTATTTAGGGTACCTATGCTTTTATGACTTTTTAACAAACTATTACTTTATGAATTTTTAATGTCATAATATTACAATTATCATTTTCAATAGAACTTCACATTATGGTGATGGACAGTCATTCTTCTGGAGTAATGGCCAATCTTACAAGAGTAATGTTTGGAATTAACAAGCTAGTCAGTTTATTGAATGGACGTTCTAACATGAAATTGTACTAAAAAACTTTGGCACATCTTGAAGTTCATAGTATAATCAGTAAAATTATTCACTAAAAATAATATTACTCTACAGTACTTAAAATGGGATACCGATGTCTTCTAGTTTTTATTCGCCTATGAACTCTATGGACTTAATTGCCTATTCTAATTCCATTATCACTTGAGATATATTTACTGGTAATAACTGAACTGAGGAGTCGTAACAGTGTACCACACAGTGTGAACAGTATTGCCTGGAGTTATGCTAGCGATCCGACTGTTCCAAGAATTGTGGTATGTACACACTTCTGCGATAGTCGGTTGTGTGCACCCGTCCTTACTCCGAGTATCCTAACCACAACCAATGATTTAGAGTCACACCACTGCCCCTTTAGCGTCTCCATTCCTGAAGGATGGCCGTCAGGAAAGCGGTTAGGGGCAAGGGAAAGATCCCCTCCATCGTTCCGAAATTAAGAATCGTAATTCACGATCTGGACGATTAACTGCCAAGAGCGACGTCGACGAAGCCATCCGAATCAGAGCGGAGAGCTAAACGTTATTATGATCGCGTCAAAGCTGATTCACTCTTCCAGACAAAGGTGGTGATCGTCAGCAAGCCTTGCCGTGCCAGGATCAGTCCACCAAGGTTCTACGATCAGCGTGGTTCTGCCACTGTTAGGAGTTTGGACCACCGTGACACAAGGGTTTGGAGGAGGGTTATGAGTCTTTCGACGGTTACGTCTGGATAAACTTGTTTCGTTACGGATTTGAGAATACACCTGTCTCCTAACTTTCCAGCGCAGGAATATAGCAGACACTGGAGGCGCTGGACGACTGTCTCAGGAGTACTCCAGGTGACCAACGCACGTGCGACTGAATGGGGTGCACACAGATGTGACGAGATTTAAAGAACGTTTCTATGTTAGGGATAGCTCCGGTGTTGGACTTGGAAGTGGTAAATAGGGATACAACGCTGACGTACCGGTAATCTTGTTTGTGCGAGTCGATAACATACAGTACATCACTCTAGTGTCGGACGAGTACGCTCAATGCAAGTGGTTTGCGGGTCATAAACGTGTACAACGCGAGTGATCACGAGTTTGTATCCTTCCGGCTGCGAGATCAAAAGAGGACCCAGCCAAACTGTCCAGAGAAAAATTCGTCAAGGGCCTGGATCGGTATGATAAAATAGAATCTGTCACTTTACAATAATCACATAGGTTAGTGTACTCAGTGGATCTTAGTAACAAGCCTGAACACTACGTCACAGTGGCACCTCCACCTAGGGGAGAGAGTCCCCCCAGAGGTAGAGTACGTTACCCCGTAGTCTTGACGTTACCTTGGGGGACGGACAACCCCTCGTATACATGAATGTACTCGGTGGATCTCAGTAACAAGCCTGAGCACTACGTCACAGTGATACCTCCACCCAGGGGAGAGAGTCCTCTTTGAGGTAGAGTACGTTACCGCGTAGCCCTGAAGTTACCCTGGGGGATCAACCCTTCGTATACATGAATGTACTCGGTGGATCTCTGTAAAAAGCCCAGGCACTACGTCACAGTGTACACCTCTGCCTGGGTGCCTCTTTTGGGGAGAGACTCCCCCCAGGGGTAGAGTACGTCACCCTGGGGGATGGACAACCCTTGTAATACATGAATGAAACCCACCTGTAGTGTTGAGATGTCTTCTTTCTTCTTTGTCTTCTCACTTCGTAAAAACTGTCAAACTATCAACAAATGTCGGTTTTCTTTCCAGAAGCCTTGAGCTGTAAACGAACATAAAAAATGACAATATTTAAACAACGTTTATTCAGAAAGTGATTTACAGGTCATTTCCTACCCTCGGGGGTGGGAAAATGTCTGCATAAAATCATCTCTCAGGTAAACCACAAATTATACATAACATGTAACACCTTAACAGGATCCAAGGATATTTTCCGCCCACGGGGGAAGAAGATACCGATTTTGGAATCTCTTACTGTTCACTCTAAAATCCCTCATACAGTTTAAAATTTAAACTCCCTGAAAAAGTATAAATGAAAAATTGACATGCTTTCTTTTTTATTTATTTGTTATGCTATCGCAAAATCTGGCACTAAAATATCAATAAGATAAAAATACATACCGATAGAATTTTATTGCCAACCCCAATGGAGTGAAGTCATTTTAGAATTAAGTTTAAGAAAAGTAAAAGGAGACTACTACTAAAATTAAATGAGAAATTTTACTAATGTTATAGTAAAAAAATGTAATAATTTTGAGATTAAAATGACTCTGAGCGAGTTGCAAGTGATATTTGTAATTAGTACTAGAACGGATGTTACACCAGGCCTGACTGTCAAACTGGTGGTCATCCCAGGGCCTGACAAACTGTACATTACACTTAATACTACACTTAACTAACTGTACTTACCACCAACTATAGTATACTCATAGTCCTAGAATTTAGACTTCTAAAACTGTCATCTTTTCTACATCGGTACGTGATGAATTTTGAAAGAAGGTGTATTTTTTTTAGATATACAGAAAGGATCTGCTTAGATTTTTTAGTAAAATAAATTTTCTATCATAGCCATAAAAATGTTTATTCGTTTATTTTTTATATATTATTTGTGCATGCCATTACGTGTATGTGTGCATGTATCTGAGCTTATTTCCAACCTTAACATTTTCCTCATGACAAGAAATTATATTCACCTACAAACTACACCTTTTTTTAAAACAGTCATATTTACCTTTTAGTAGATGAATGGCCTGCTAAAAATGTAAATATCTTGAATTAAGGTTAACGAATAATATAGAAAATATAATGTGTTACTTTGTTTGTAAATAAATTGTTTTATTTTAGAAAAATTTCATAGGCAATACAAGTACCACTTGTCTGCGACTAATTTGACATTAACAGTTGTTTAACGTTATTAAATTGAAGTGACAATAGTTTCGAATCCTACTGTGTGCAAACTAGTTTAATATTTACCTAATTGTAGGGCTGAAGGTGTTTGAGTATTTGATGAGTGTGTTTTCTGCATTTCAAACGTGCAATATCATAAAAAATCACAAAAAATATAAAAAAACTGAGACCAAGACTTACTAACAAATAACAAGCCAACAAATAATATCAGATAAGATAATATAACCATGAGGGCCAACCTAACAATCAACAAAGCAATACCCATACGTTACAACCAACCAGACCAGACAATCTAACCAGCAACCAAGAAAAACCAAAGGAGATAACTTAATCAGCAACAAAATCAATCCAGAGGAGAAAATGCAACCACAAGCAAAGCAAAACAAGACCAGACAATTCAAATAACAGCAAACCAAAAACAGACAAAATAATCCAAGCAATAACAAAGGAAGCCCAGACCAAACAATCCAGCCAGTAACAAAGCTAAACCAGACTCGAAAATTAAAGCAACAACAAAGTAACCCCAGACTAAACCATCCAACCAACAACAAGGCTAAACCAAACCCGAAACTCCAACCAACAATAAAGCAAACATTGATGTGAGGAGATAGTCGAACCAACAGCAAAGCAAAACCAGCTTGAAGACAGTTTAACTATAACCCTTTACCAAAATTGTAAAAACAAGCGTGACAGAGTTATGGTTATAATGGAAAAAAACAGTCTTTAATGAAATCTGAAAACAGCCTAATCAATATCTCAAACCATCACCATCAGGAATTAAAATATTTAATATGTTAAATTTGTTCCCTAAATCAATTAATTAATAGTGATGACACTAGTTCCTCTAAGATTAATTATTGTACTAAACGATTTATGTATGTAATTAGTATACACAATTAATGGGGTGTTATTGATCAATAATGAGTAGTGCTTAATTGTTTGTACTTATTATATAAATATTAAATAAAATTATTTATAATTTTTACTGGTACTTTTTAATTATATAATCAATTAAATTTTTAAACTTTAATCATTCGAAAATAAACGAGCTTCCCTCATTACGGTTATAGAGTAGTAAAATAAATGTAGGGAACGTAAAATGGCTTGCCAGAGGTAAGTGGAAGGTCAGCTAAAAAGCTCTTAGAGACATGTTTTGTATTGAGTGTTAAAAAACGTAAATTATTACATGTGTTTCAAATAATTTAGCATATTTGGAGTACAGTTATATAAGCCGAAATAATAACCATATAAATAAATCATAATTCAATTATTATAACCCGATGAATGACTGTCAACAAAACATCTGCTGACGAAACGCTGGAAAATGTTTTTTTTTTTATTATTATCTCCAATGTTGATAATAATTTTAATCTTCATGGATAGGCTTCCACGGTCGTCACTATCACTAACAAATTCTTTGTCTTCGGGGTTCGACCACGTCACTGGGCTATGTACAAACATTGCCGACGTTTCGGCCACATTACAGTAGACCATCCTCAGGGCGAGATGATCACTGTCACAGAACTCGACTCTGTGTTCTGGCGAGTGAGAGTCGAGTTCTGTGACAGTGATCATCTCTCCCTGAGGATGGTCTACTGTAATGTGGCCGAAACGTCGGCAATGTTTGTACATAGCCCAGTGACGCGGTCGAACCCCGAAGACCAAGAGTTTGTTAGAGAATTTTAATCTACATGAATTTACAGTTTTATTCCGTAAATACGTTTCTATTTTAATTAACGTGATTTTCTATTGCTATTAATTGTACTTTTCTTCTGCACCCTTATTTAAGAAGAAGAAGCACAACAAATACTGAATACAATTTTTTTAATTACATGTAGCTGTATTCAGTTAAAGCAAAACTTATATATAGATATATATATATATAGTATTACTACTTCCTCCATGAAAAAGTAATTGATTACAAAGCAACTTATTACAACAACTTATCTAACAACTTATTATAAATGTAATAACATAAAATATTAGGTCTACGTGAATTGTATCATACAGAGTGAAGGCCCAGTTTGTACCACCAGAATACCAACTAGGACTGTACAAAAACTCACGATAACATACAAAAATTTATTTTGAGAGTTTGCCCTTGGTTTATGAATCAATCTAACTTTGAACAATCTTTAATTTTTTTGATATTTCAGAGCCATTTAACTGCCGTTATTACGACACAATGGTACTCGCATTATATCTTTTATCAAGCTAATATTAAATGTACCATACAGTCACTGTACAGTTGTTGTGTAAAGAGGTGTTTCAGAGTGAGCAGGTGTTTCGGGGGAGGGCCGCAGCCTGACTGTCTCACCTGTCTCCACCTTACTTATGTGTCTTCTTGGTCTTCCCTTCTGTCATCAGACAACTGTCAACTACCTGCCTAACTCGCTGGTTTACGCAATACTATCAATAATCTGTGCCACTTTAATGAAAACTTGTACTCACTCGAGTACGGCACCAACACTCTAGAAGTCTTCAGCAGCTGCAGCAGAAGGGGCGACATGCACCAGGACAGGCGGCTTGGCGCAGGAGACGTCATCTTCAAACAAGACGATGAAATCAGTTTAGACAATTCAACTTAGAACTGACAACGATGTAATTTTAAACACTAAAACCCAAGTTGTTTTTATCAATGGATCAACCATCTTAGCTTTAATTCAAGTTACCAAAGATCAGCATTGTTACATCAATAGATCAATTTTTTTACCAAATTGCATTTGTTCATTGTGAATGAACTTTTTATCAGTAATGCTAGTTATAAGTGTAAAGATTATTACAAAATATCACTTATATTAAACATTTTTCTGTTACTGGATAAGTATTCACTATAATTTTCTTTAGTTGGGTAGATATTTTTAATAGATTACCCTATTCGGTTGAAATAAGCTATTTAATTTTAATTTGATGAACTAGGTTATTTAAATCAGGTAATTCATTCTAATTTTGATTTGCTTCACTTTAGCCCATTCTAAATCCACGCACAGGTTTACCTATATTCTATATGACAACTGGTTTACCATTATATATGTACAATTTACAGCTAAAAATAAAAACAAAACTAGTATTGCATACCTCAAAACAATTATTCCTGCCTTCAGTAAAAAAATTACACTTCAATTTACAAAATGTGTAAATTAATGTTAATTTTTTGTATTATTTATTTTTGACCGATAATACGTCAATTGAATTTCACATTCTACACATCTAAAATAGATTTTTTACATGGTTGAAAAAATTATCACCATTACTCAATTGCCATTAATCATTATTGTTGCACTACTGTTGATTTATCGTCTCTAAATTATGTTGGCAAGACACTGACTGAACTCAACCAAATTAAATACTTAAGACCAAAACTTAAAAAAAAACTTTGTATATGAAACACCTTTTGCATGTAACAATAATTACTTCAAGATCAGTTTAAAAGATAATGAACTTAAACAAATTTAAAAAATGTATTCTTTCTTTATAAACTGACCATATTTTAAATACTGAAGTAAAGTGCTGAGCATGTATAGTGTAGAGAGAGAAAGAATTGGAAAAAGAGGAACAAAATAAGCTGCTTGTATGTTGTTAGAAAAAAATAGTATTTCACTACCAGCGCAACGTTTAATTCAATATATAATTGAAAACGAAATTAAAAGACGCATTATTTACAAGAAACTCAATTTTTAAACGCACAGTAACTAAATTATATACATTATAAACATGTATTATAATTTTAAAAAATCGTACCTTAGTTAAAAACATATGTTAGTGAATTTCTTTATGAATCAGACAATACACATTTATTTGTTTTGATTTAGTAAATTGGCTTGATAATTATTTTAGATATTAAATAGAGATATATTGTAATAGGCCTACTGCCTATTAATTCTGAAAGGGATCTTACCTTGATGTGTTGTATATCGTGCAGGAACGCCTCAGGTGACACCACCCATACATTATAGGCAGCGTTGTTTACATCTGGAATTCAAAGCGCGATTAGATATTTGCACAATATTTATTTTATTTTTTTACGAATGAATTTATTTACAATCAACGTAACAAATATTGAGTTTTAGCACATATTTAAAATATGTTTGTAACAAATGTACTAGTAACACTGAAATAATAATAATGGCAGGTATCTAAGGATTCTGAATACAGCTGACACTATTAATTCTTGACTTTGTTAATAAAGTCACTGACAATCAGTTAAATGCGCCATTTCTGAAGTGTTGCATGTTTGGGCCTCAAGACTGTTTAGACTTGAGGGTTCTACTAGTGGGTGTCATGGGCTAGATGGGGTGTAGGTGTGAATGGAGCCCTTTAGAAAAAAAACTTAAGAGAAGTCAACCCCAATGCGAAGTAAACAAATTGGAAATGCAACCAATCATATTCATTATAATATTATTTAATAGATAATATTTAACTTTTAATCAAATAAATACTAAATCCTTTTAGAATCAGTAGTCAGTAGTTAGTTGTAGATATGTCCATCTGGTCACACAGCCTTGCCTAATACCAGTAGTGATGAACAGAAACTAACTGCTACATACAGATCGAATATAACGTGAATATAAACATTGTAATGCCAACTATACATCAACCTACTCCCACATTGTTTTACTTACGGGAAAATATTTATCAAGTCATTCCTAAAGTATTGAATGAACTTTTAAACCAGTTGAGGAGGCAACTTTTGTTTGACAACATAAAAAACCCCATTGTTCATTGATTATATCAAATGTCTTTGCTCATCACCTCTTATTTATATTAATTGCCACTGTTGTCATTAATTGAGAATACCCTAAAATAACTTAAACTTAAGAGACATCAATATACTTATTACTGATGTTCCATGACTATCTATTCTTACTATATTATTTTTCCGTGTTATTTTATATAATGGCATCCAACGACAAATGTAAAATTTGTCAAGACCCCTTCTACTGTGGGGAAAAGGGCAGTCACGTTCGAACATGAATTTGCCAGGAAATTGCCAGTAAATGCATTTTTAAACGTGCACTCTTTACCATAGATTTACAGTTGAGATCTCATTGGTCATTGTATTCAAAATAAATTATAAATACTTATTGCTAAATTTAACAAAATTATTAACAAATAATGGATATTTACCTCAAACTTGTCATCCTTTGTGGTCAGGTTGACGTGTGGTCATGTAATTCCTCAGGTGATGTCTGAAATCAAACAAACAAAAACATCCCCATAATCCTCCCCTAACTCATACAGTTTGTCTCCGTGATCTGTTCGCGATACAATACTGTAACATCCTTAAATTTACAAGTTTAGTGGCACAGAGTATTGATTTTTATCGACGCGATAGCTAAAAATGCTTAACCTACCATGCAAAAAAAAAAAAAATAAACCAAACATGCGCACAGTACCTTGGACGTTCTGGAAGGTCTCGTAGTCTCGAAGGTCATTCCTGAAATCGTGCCCCCATACCTAACATAAATGAACTTAAAAAAAAAACTGGTTTCATGTAATACATTGTTTTTTAAAAAATCTAAATTTTAAAATTACTATCTAATGATATATAGAAGTTCTGGAAGGTCTACGTCGAGTCGAGAAGATCGTTCCTGAAATCGCTCTCCTAATAGCTAATAAAAATAAAATGCTCTCTAAAAAGTGACTTTGAAAAATAGATTTTGTCTAGTGATTTGTTTAAAAAAATCTAAATTTTACAATGACTACCTAATAAAATGACATGTATAGAAGTTCTGGAAGGTCTACGACGAGTCGAGAAGATTATTCCTGAAATCGCTCTCCTAACAAGTATTAAAAAAAGTAATAGTTGAAAAATATATTTTAAATTAAGTTGTATTTTAAAATTGCAATTTTATTCTTGATATCTAGCAAAATATGATACCTACCAAAATATTTAAATGGAAAAGAGTGTGTAAAATGTAACAGACTAATTTTTTAAAGTCAAATTCTACCTGATTCTAACTAATTGTATTCCAATAATTTTTAATGAGCTGCGATTCTATTTAATATTTAAAAAACATAGTATTCAAAAACCTAAACTGTTCCCCTCTAAAAACATACACAAAAACAATACAACAATAAAGACTCCACAGTTTGTGGAGTCAAGACCTACTCTAAGATTATTCATGAGCGACAATTTAGGTTGTGTATATATTTACTTGCAAATTATAAAAACCTTTCAAGACTTTAATTTATTAATTTAAGTTTAGTTGCATTTATTTTTGTATTGTTTTAAATATTTATTGAAAACTATTAAGCTCTCACCCAAATGCGCTCATAAACATAAAGGCCAAAACAAGGCAACCAGACGATTTTGGCCTGAACTCGAAATATTTCGTAAGAAATTATGGAGTTTGAAATAGAACGCGTGTATGAGCCACTGCGAGGGTACTCGGTCGCCACACTGGCTCTCTGCTCCTGGGCCAGGGCTATGACACTCTGTGGCTGAGCCGGGCCCTCACAGTGCCCAGTGGCCTCGTCTGTCTTGCCTCGCTTACATGGTCTCTAGTCGACCATGAGGAAATAGAACTTGAGAAATAAAAAAAATTAAATAAAATAAACAGGGCCTAAACTAACTCCAGACTGGATCAGAGATGACAAAAACACTACCACTTACCTTAGGGGGGGGGGGGGTTATGTACAGTATCCACAAGCTACGCGATGTAACATTAGTTTGGATGTTTAAGTAGAAAGCAAAGTGTAATTTGATTAAAACAACAATAGTAAGGAGAATACCATAGATATCAATTAATTTTAAATGTAAATTGAAAATAAAAAATAAAAAATCGTTTGAATAAATATTTATTATAATATTCTCACAAGAAAATTAGAAATTATATATGGGCTGTTAAAAGAAAATCTATATGTATTAATTTTATATAATTAAGAATTTTAATATTGCAAACATATATGGAATTATATTGATTAAAATTGTTTAGTTTAAAAACATTGAAAGTGTTTGTGGACTGTAGGCTAAAGTGTTACCGTGCGAGGTGGCAGCAGCGACTGGACCTGAAAGGGGAAAATAATTAGTGTTACACCTGGGTGGTAAATAACAAAATTGTGCGATGAACCCTAAAATAAAAATTAGTTTTCATATACTAAATAAGTATTCAAACTTATGCATAAATTCTATCAATTGTTTAAGACGAAGTTTTCAAGGCTTAACCTGATGGTCAAATTCCCTTATATGCCTTCCAATTACAATTAGGTTAGGTTAGTTAGGGTGGGTGGGTGGGTAGGTACTTTGGTAGGTTAGATTAGGTTAGGTCAATGAGGTTAGGTTATATGATTACAGCTGTATAACATATAGTTTCTATTTGGGGGGTATATAACGGAATTTGACCAAATTATTTTTCCATACCAAAAACGTGTATGTTTTCGTATGGGTAGACGGGATAACTCAAACGTTTTTCATCCCCATAACAGTTTATTGTGATTTATTTCTGGCCAGTAATCAAAAGGGTAGTAGTAAGTTTATTTCGTCATCTTTATTGTTTCCAGGCGTCCTTGGACGGCATTCAAAAATAACCCTATCACTATAGTTGGAGTGTACATCTATAATCGTCTACAATACTGTAGGGGAAGTCTATGGTGGTGCATCTAAACGTTGTTCCCATTGTCACAAGGGCTGTTGCCAACTAACCGTATTTTTTATCGTAATAAATTTATCAACAATTTCTGGTTACTGTTTGTGATCGGGTGTGTATCCAAAATGAGTATTTACAGTTTGTCTGACGTAAATCTGAGTTTTCTTTCTATAATCTAGAGTGAGTGAAGTTACTTATGGTGACTCACTGTTACTGTGTCCTATCTTATGTGTAGGGTTGAAAAAAGTGAGACCAGATAAAATGTGTTATTCGCCAGCTTCTAAAAGGATTCACTTAACATAACGTGATTTGGATTACATAGTCAGGTAAACGAGTAAAAATCGTCAAGTGAAAAATGAATTCCTCATTTGGGTAGAAATATTCTATCTTTAGAGATAAGTGACGATACTTTAAACTTTCTAAGTAGTACGTGCAATTTTTTCAATTATCTAACACTGTTACACCCCAACAATAATGAGAAAAATTAAGTAGAATTTTCTGTTATTGGACGGACTTTTAAGTAATATTTCCGGCAGCTCGCTGAACCAAATCTTTAGAGCACGATAACGAAAATCTTTTGAAAATATATTTAAAATGCCTTTAATGCAATTCTTAAAATCTTTCTCCATAATTAATAAAAAATATGACCAAACGCTAAAATAATTATCATTATAATTCCATTAAACATAAATTAATTGCATTACTTTACTCGATTCATTAAAAAAATCATTCGACAACTAAAATGTTAGTTCGTATTTAACTTGTATAACTTATAAATCAAAAGTAATAAAGAAGCTAACAGGCCTCGAGGCTCTTTTTATAAAGTAATAAATGAATTTATTAACACCGCTTAAAAAAGAAAGTGGCTAGTACAATGAGTAGCAAACCTAAGAATCTAGATTAATAATAAATTTATAACCGTGATTTAGTAAAACGATTAATATACACAAAATTATATAAATCATTTGAGGAATGTTCTGAAGGGGTAGGTTTTATTCAACCCTACAAATAATTCCAGAAATATAACTTTTTTACGCAATTCCTGAACTACAAGAATTTTGAACGGTTTACTCAAAAAAACATTAAACCACGTAAAAAACTACTTTCATCTTCAACAATTTAAAAGTAACCGAATTTCGAACCTAAAACTCTTGAAATTTTATAACCTAAGAATGACAACCTAAAAAAGTGTACACAATAAAACCGACAGTTATATCTAAGCTTAAGTCTTGTTAACATCACTATTAATCCAAATTAAGTAAAAATAATTCAATACACATATTAATGTAGTTCAATTTATTACATAGATAATATTCAAGCGCATACTTATCTTCAAAAATGTTTTATTTACGTACATTAGTAGTCTAGGTATATTGTACTTTTCAAAATACAAATTAACTCCTATAGATACAGTCTTTACACAAGATAAACCATAAACCCCTCTCACCTCTTCCCCTAACCTTTTCGTTGATTTTTGCTTTTGTTGATATCAAATATAATCCACGTTTTTGTACAACAAAAATCTGTTAAATGTTCATAATAGTTGTGAAAGCCAAATTGTATGTTGACAAGCAAAATAACTTGTTATACTCCTTGCCAACCTAACATGTTAATGTTAAGGTGAACAGATCGGACATTTGATACCACAATTTTATTCTGTTTAACTTCACTCGCCAGTTTCTATGGGCCTGCAGACCTGTGCGTGAACTTTATTCAACCAGTGAAGTACCGACTGTTAGCTCAGTTGGTGATTCGTACCCTCCGCAGTCCGAAGTCTTGGCCACTGAGTCATCATGCTGAATATCGATGGTTATTGCAATAACACTATTATAATAGTAATCTCTAACATAATTAATTTAATGAAGAAATAAAACAGTATGACATAAATAATGTAAGTATAACTTGATCGTAGCAATTGTTGTTGTTCATAAATCAAGTTACGATTGTTTATATAGGCCTACTTCTTTTTAACTCATAGTGTACTTATTTAAATTGCGTAAATAGACATGTCCTTTAAGCACATATGTATTATGGAGAAATATAACTACCCTACTTTGATTTGAAAACTTTTAAAAAGATCATTATCTCAATTTCAATCCATCACCAGATATTCTTACCATAACCTAAAACAACGTCTAGTTCCTAAGTCCAATATTACATTACTTACCAACTCAATGTAAATACAGTATTATATATTACTTAAATACAGAAAAAAGGTTTTTTATTACCATTAGGCCTATACTTTATAAATATTGATTTCATATAGGCTATTCTTATTTCAAACTTTGTATCTTCATTTCGTTCTATCAGATATCTGATAATGGCTAAAACCAATTCACAATACATTCCAATTACACTTCAATTGAATTTCATATTGAACTTAACTATATTCATAGAATTATAAGCATTTAAACTTTAATTTAACACAACGGCACAACTTGCGTTTTAATTCCAAACTTGAGTGGGTGTTAAAGCCGCGAAAAGAACTCCTGTTCAGACTGGCACTACTTTTAGTAAAGAGATGACGTCATAAGACGCAATTTTGAGAGTTCTTTACCTATTCTTTACAAATACTAATTTACTTATAAATGTTTGAAATCAAAGCATATCAGCTTCATAGAGAATTTAACTTATTTCCGTCAAATATTGCATTAAGTATATTACAGTAGTAGCATATAGTTACAGATAATCTTTATAAGATGAAACAGTCATCCTGAAATAGATTAGGGTAGGTCAGTTCCGAAGTTATCTTGTTCTAAAACTAGAATAATAAATATATCTTACCCAGCTGCACCTACTTCTATACAAATTCTGTGTACGCGTATGTTTCACTGATTATATATTCGATAAATAATGAATGGTTTACACTTTTATGTTAATTTTGATAAAAATCAGGACCGCGTAAGAGTACCGACTAACTTTCATAACGGCCTAGACGAAAAGGAACAATTAACTGCAATTCACGAAGAAGAATATTCGACACAGCCTCCTCGATATTGTTCATACATACCTTTTTTTCTGTTATCACTCTTAATTCGGTATGGCTATCGAAAGATATAAAAAATGTTTTTATAATACGCAACATGAGAAAGGATTTATGCTATAAACAAATTGGTAAAATTAATTAAATATTTAATGTAATACTAAACTAATATTATGAATCATTTATTTCAGTATAACCCTTGTTTATATGTGTATAAAATCGATGAAATAACATAATATAACAGATGAATGACATTTAAAGAACAAAATACATAAATAAAGCTGATGTTTATTTACTGTCGTCAGTTTTATAGTTTATATTTTATGCTCTCAAGTTACAGTACTTGTAAGTATATAAATAAAGACATTTTTAACCAATCTCACACGTAAACTCAAATGTGTAGGACATTGTACTAATGTTAATATATTACCTACCTATTTGTAATATAGTTCGAAATGACAAATTTTATTTTCTTAATTATGAGGTGCTGACCCAACTTTTTGCGTATTTTAAGCAAATATGAATGATTATATGAGTGTAGGAAGAGTGTGAATAGCCTGTGTAGTCTGGTTACTAACTGTGTTTTACTGTCCCTCAGAAAATTAATTAACTAATAACCAATTAGCTAGGACAACTAAGGAACTTCATGTGGAATCCGAACCACTTAGTATCGATATGATTTTCAGCTAATTAGAGGTGAAAGTGGCTTCAAAGCACCTTAGTTACGTGGTTCAAAAGAAATTAAAGGCATAGCCAAAGAGTGAAAAATGTGGTTAATTAGGCCTACTATGTAAAATAAGAGCAATAATTTTTCATATTTTTTTCCTAAAGATGATCGCATTTAAACTCTTAACCATGTACCTGATGGTGATGTCTTATATGTTTTTGGCTTCAGATTTGTTTATTAAATAATGATTAGAGGATTTTTAAGTAGCTTGTATAATTCCTCTGATAAAAATTCTGATAAATCCTCCATAAAATGTCTTGATCTATGATTCCAGACATACTGCTACTGTTTTATTAGCCTTATTCTTAATCACTTTTACTGTTAATTAAGATTAAAACTACTATAATTATCTAAGAGCCTCTTTTCTGATTGTTTGAAGAGATTTCAAGAAGTCTGCAAAGAAATTAACTTACTTCATTCAAACATATTTTAAAATTATAACCTTATTAGTAATTTTAGTGAACAGGAATATTTAATTACTCTATTAAATATTTATTATATTGGAAGCTATATTGTTTATTGGAAGCTAATGTGTTAAGTTGGGAGTTATATGCTTAATATGTTCATAACCTTACTATAATATAAGGTGAATAACTATCTGATAGTTATTTTGTACATCCTTGACAACTATGGGACTGAATTACTGTTATAAACTTATAACAATAAATTCAAGGTTCTTTTTGCGTCACTTAGGACAGTTTTAGGTTATGTTTTTTTCTGTAATGTTTTCCCTCTATTTGTGACAATGAGAAGACATAGTCAATTAATTAGCTTGAACAATGTCATTTTTCCAATGTTTTCGTTTGGCTGTATTTACGTTATGTATACGTGGGTACAATAAATATTTAATAATACGTTTCACAAATAAAAAATGTTTTTTTTATCAGCTAAAGAATAATAGACGAATATTTAATGTCATATAATTTTTAAGAACTAAGAACTTGAATTTTGTATGCTTTGAAATTTATGAAAAACTATGCCAAAAAGTTTGGAAAAAATGTATGCCAGTAATTTCGTCGATAGTATAGAAGTTTTTGAAGAGTTTATATTATATAGTATCCTACTCGTTTTTCTCCCAATTGATCAACATATTTAGCTGATATGAATCATTTGGAATCAAATTACAAAATTTTGATAAATTGTGTTCTTGGGAGAGACATTTCTTTGGAGAGTTTTTCGGTATATCACTACTGCGACAGTTCTAACTGGACTGCGAGTGTCATTATACCCACAGAGAAAAAAGAAACAGAGGTCGCTTTAATATGGCCACAGTGATCGCCTCACTGGCAATTATTAATAAATTACAGTTAGTTACATCTGTAATAATTATTATTAAGTTTATCCTTGAGAATTTGGGGGGAATTAGGGAGGAACTGACAAGGTGCTGGGCATGCCATCGCGTGACAAACCAAAGAAATAACTACTCGACACAAATTTAGCATACTATTGGATGCGAACTCTGTTTCTTTTTTCTCTATGATGTAGCTCACTTGGATTATACGCCGAACTTCCTGGAGGGCTCTCGCACTCTCACCGCACCGAATACATTGGTTATTTCCAAATCTACGCCCACCACCCATCGTGCAAAATTGGTACATCAAATATTGAAACACCCACCTTGTGGAATATTGGATACGATTCAAATATTTATTTAAAGTGCCGTACAATATTTATCATTGCCAATCAAATTTCATAATATTCAGCTCGGTATTAAAACGTGAATTTATGAAATAATTCTCGTATAAGACACAAAAACAAATTCTAAGTTTAACTTGAAGTTGGCTTGCGATATTACTTGATTTGCATTTTTAAAATGGAAATATATGAATTGAAAAGTCAATGACTTCGCTTATTTTATTGTACTTTTTAAGTACCATATTCCCTACAACTTGAAAAATGTCTGAACATATGGCATGATGTTTTGTAGAAATAATAGAATGGAATATAATCAAAGAACCTATTACTTTCTGTCGGCGCAGAAATTATGTGCACCCGAGTTTTAAAGTTGTTTTCTAAGTAACTAAGAAACGAAAAGTCTAGTGATACCATTGTTTTTCACTTTTAATTTTACGTTGTGACATAGGCATTTATTAATTTTATTAAAAGTTTTAATAATTTGTATCCTAGTTGGAAAAAAGTACCAGAATTTTAACTAGTTTTCACTGTACATCAAGTTTACATCGTCATCAAAAACACGTTAATATATTTATTTATATTTTTATACCTGCTTGTTAGGAATGTTTTCTATAAGTTCCGTAAATTTTATAATTTTAGCTTTCGAGAAAAATAGTTCTATTCAACTACCTGAAACGTCGTTTTCTTGGCTTTTAGAAGTCGTAAAATTAATTACTTACTCTTGTTTTAATTATTATGACAAGACATTTTTGTATCCTTATTGATAGTTACGATACGTTACTTTCATATTTGTAAGTAAATACGGTGATTTTTAATCGATTGAAAATAACTTTAAATTGATTTAAATCAAAATAAAATCACTACATGTACTTACACATATGAAAGTAATGTGTCGTAACTATACATGTCATAAGAATTACAACAAGACTAAGAATTTTAAGATCTTTAAAAGCCAAGAAAACAATGTTTCATGTAATTGATTTGAACTGTTTTTCTCGAAAATTTCAAATTCTAAAATCCACAAAACTTATCGAAAACATTCCTATAAACCAGGTATTAAAATATAAATGTGATGCATTAACAAGTTTTGTGTAATAGTAACGTTCACTTGATGTACAGTGACAACTAGTTCAAATTCCGGTACATTTTTTGTTCCAACTAGGGTAAAAATTACTAAAAATTTTAATAAAACTTTGAAATGCACATGTTATAAAGTAAATATAAACTAGGAAAACAATGGTAGTATTAGATTTTTCGCAGGTTTATTATTTTATTAGAAAACAACCTTCAACCTTCACCCGAGTTTGACTAATTTCTGCGCCGACAGTAGTTATGTGCAGGATAAAAAAAAAAAAAAAAACAGAAAATGTTATTTTTCCTGAATAGTAACGAATGTTCAGGTTGTGTAGAATTCATAATACACCAACGCAAACAGAATAGAACAGATATTATGTCTATTCCCTGTGCCGAAGCATCAAATACAAAACGCAAACGCCTTCAATATTCCCAATACAGTCCGCTCAACAATTTTTGTGGGGAGTACTTTTCTAGGCTGTAAATTACGGGCGGGGGGTACTTTTCCAGTCAGCACAAATCCAGGAAGGTTTGTGAGAAACCTTGCATAATACTGGTCTATCCAATACGGTTTATACAAGTAGTGAAAGGGGTGCTTTAACCATACAGACCTGGTTAAAAGACTTTTGGACTCACGAAGCCACTGACATATAGTCGGGAATACACGCACAACTACCAGTGTATTTTCGCTATCAGGGCGGAACGAATCTGCAAAGTCAGGTCGGACTTGCAATTACATACGAGGACGGGGATACAAAGTGAACTAGTCAGGAACACCACACAACTAGTAATTCTTATAGCATATACCCCAACCTATAGCTAAGGCACTTCAGTTCCTCCGACATGCTATACTACGCATCCCTGCGAAAGTGACGTGAGGTAGATGCCTTCGGTATGTAGCTGTTTCGACACGGTTACGTCTCATCAGGTACAGATAGACAGTGGTTTTAAACTGTCACTGTACTACAGAGAACTGAAAAATTATCTTCATTTTCTAGAAGCAATTATAAGTGTACAGTTCCAATATTGTGGATGACGGAGAATAAACTCATAATCTTAATACTGGTATGTCAGCTGTTATTAAAAATTACAGCTGTTGCAGTTTTGTCAAACAATTGCCTTAACCTACGATTGTGTGCAATTTTATTTATGATTGATTATTTTTTTTGTTACAGCAATCAATATTATTATTCAATTAGTTATGCTTTTTTAGTTTTTAATAATTTACTAATTAATTAGTCATTACAGTTGGCACAAAATAGTAGTTTATGACAATCATAATAAATATAAGTTTGTCAACAATGCAACAGATGATATTTATATGAACAATTGACAGACCATTATTATGCAAGGTTTTTTCAAACATTTTTTGCCAATAATGTTGTGTCTATTTCTGGAGCCAAGGCATTAAATATTCAAAATTGTACTGTTGTTATTATATACCCATCAAATTTTCTTTTATTGATGAAATATTATGGTGTCTTGAATTAAATGTTCAGCAAACGTTGATAAACTTTGAAATTTGTTTTTTGGTATATGTTCTTTAAATCTTTTATTATATGTGGAGCTATATTGCACAGCACTGGGAGCCAAGGCTGTGCGGTTGTCATCTGTGTGTTATTTACTGAGTAGACTCCAATACGGTACCTAGTAAATCAGGAGATTTTCCTGAAGATTTGCTATGGATGCTTTCACAGCATTTAAAACTAGGGTATAATGTTTTGGAGAGCCAGTCCATATGTGGAAAGAATATTTCTCCTAAAAAAACGAGCCGTTCGGCTTCTTTCTAAGGAAGCATATCTTGCGCACTGCAGACCTATCTTTTAAGAACTCCACATATTAACTCCCCCCATCTTAACTCATCTTTGAATGTGCCTTTTTTGTAAAGAAGATTTAGGACATGTTGAACATGTAATTTTATATATTCCTGAATTTTTGTATTTGTTTTAATTATTTTTTGTAGAATAATTATGTAATAATATATTTTTGATGCTGTTGTTTGTTCTATATGTTTACGAGACCGAAATCGATCTTAATAAACATCAACAAAGATTGCTAAGTGTTGCTATATATATATTGCACAGCGATATTATCAATTTGCTCATTCCATCTCAGGTCTGTACTCAGAGTAATGCCAAGGTATTTGATAGTATCATTGAATTTAACAAATTTATCATCCAATTTAAGCAGGGGTGTACAGTTTGGTTTCTTTGTGTTGTGAAATTCAAAATTTGTTTTTTTTTTCTTTTTTCAGTATTAGGTTGTTAGAATTGCACAAGTACCTCACATCGAACAGACCTGATTGCGCTGCCCTCAATGCCAGATCTCTATTTGTCTCTTTATAAACAAACAAAATGGTTTTTCAATGAATTAAGAAATTCTGGTTTGATAAGTGGTTTATTCAGTTAAATATAATGAATAATAAACACAAAAGTTTATAAAATATTAATAAAAATATAAAAGATCATCAGTTTCTTTTCACAACAGCATCTGTTGATGATAAGCTTTATTGTACCTAATTCAATTTTTTAAATTCTGAATAGTCTTCATACCTGGAACACAAAATGTATTATTACCACAAAGAGGTAACTAAGTAATTAAGAAATGAGAACATTTGCGAAAAGCATAGTTTATTAACCTTTAAATAACAATCTGTCATAAGTTTTGTGATTATTACCCTTGATCAACATCTACAAAAAAGTAGTATTTAAAGTATTTTTGGTTTGTAATGGCATCACCAGAGTGACAGTAATTCTCCCTGAGAAATATTCAGATGTTCGTATCTTTACCTAGTTTGGTAAACACTACTCGTGTTGAAGGCTAGTAATTAGTTAGCCTGCCTTCTGCTCAAACCCGAATTGTGATTCACATTCCCTTCAGCCGACCAACAACGCAATAAATAACTCTAGTTTGTTTATTTTATAAAATCTAGCAGGTAGCTGTCTAGGAAAATCTTAGGGGCCCTTAGCACATTAGCGCAATACATGCAGCCTCTCTGCAGCCCCCCTTAATGCCAAAAACCCTCTGTTTGCAATGGTAACATTTTGTAATGTCATGCTTTCAAAGATAAAAATATTTATTTTTTTTAACACAAAAAATACGGTAATTGTAGATGTGAATGCTCAAAAAGCCAATATACAGGGTGTCCCGAAACCCTCCGAAACTTTTCAGCAAAAACTGTTCCTTAGGTCAAAACAAACATATTTCATAGTTTAAACACGGGTCTAGGGTGACTAGTTTACTGACTGTCTGGCTGTATGTGTTTTTTACAAATTATTTTATAACTCAAGAACTATTTAGGATAGAAACTTCAAATTTAGTATACAAATTGTGTAGCTTAACAGTAAAAACAAGGGAGTAAAATATCACTGCTGTAAATAAATTAATTTAAAAATGGCAGCCTTTTAAATTCTTTAATATCAAATTTCATTATAAAAAATTTAATAGTTAAGTAAAAAATGCACAATTAAGAGACAAATCAAACAACACCTTATTTGCTGAAATCGAAATTTTTTTGTAAATCAATGTAATTTCCATAATACAACAGTACATACCTAAAACATAGTTTAATTACAAATATAAGGCACTGCGTATCATTAATCAGCTGTTTTATATCCACTTATGTTAACAATGAGTGGGCGATTTATGAAATATTTAATATGAACTATGAATCAGGTGTTTATTTGTAACGCATTGTTGATATAAGGAAAAGTAAGCATTAGCTGTTGGTGTCAACAATTTGTTTTAATACAGTAGTATTGTTTTTTTTTTTTTTTTTTTTTTTTTATTATTACACAGCTAAGTATATTGATCAAACACATGAATAACAATACAAGTGAGGAAATTGTAAACTGCATGTGCAATTATAACTTTTATGTCTTGGCTAATGGCAATCAAAACAAGCTTGAATATCTTTTAATAGGACCCTACATTTTAACTAACAGATTTCATGCCCCTATGTACCTTGTTTTTCCCAGAGACATCTTCCATGAATCATTAGCGGAGGTGCCACTTCATATCAGATATGATATGTGGTCTCAACATGATGTAGCTCCAGCTCATTTTGGTATGGGCATCAGAGACTACGTAAATGTTACATTGCAACAGAGGTGGATAGGACGCCGTGAACCTGTACATTGGCCTGCCAGATCCCCTGACCTCAAACCATTTGACTTTATTCTGTGGGGGTACTTGAAAGAACTGGTACACGGCACAACAGTGAAGAGTGAAATGGACTTGCTTGGCAGAATTATAGAAGTTGCAGCAAGAATTCAGGAGAATGTAAATATTTTTGAACGAGTTCATCGATCTGTAGTACAATGTTTGAGATTGTGGAATCTTGTTGTAGGCTGTAATTTTGAGCAACTTTTATAAATTTGTTTTGTAGAAATATTTGCCATTCAATTTTATAAATAATTCATTAATAATAAACAGCTGACTCATTGTTAACATGAAGTGGATATAATACAGCTGATTTATGATACGCAGCACCTCATATTTGCAGTTAAACTATGTTTTAGGTATACATTATTGTATTATGGAAATTACTCTGATTTACAACAATTGTCACAACTGGGTTATTTAATATTCGATTTCAGTTAATAAAGTGTTGTTTGATTTGTCTCTTAATTGTGCATTTTTTACTTAACTATTAACTTTTTTACAGTTAAGACGGTTTTCATAAAATTTGACATTAAAGAATTTAAAAGGCCATCATTTTGAAATTAATTAATTTACAGCAATAATATTTTACTCCCTTGTTTTAACTGTTAAGCTACACATGTAAACTAAATTTGAAGTTTCTATTTTAAATAGTTCTTAATGTTCCGTACTTAGTACAT
Organism: Stictocephala bisonia; assembly: GCA_035578905.1. Classification (NCBI taxonomy): domain Eukaryota; kingdom Metazoa; phylum Arthropoda; class Insecta; order Hemiptera; family Membracidae; genus Stictocephala; species Stictocephala bisonia. The sequence goes on along the minus strand of JAQJVL010001401.1, from coordinate 59,011 downwards.
ATAGTTACAATATTTATTAAATTACTTAATTCATAATTAAGTAATTTAACAGTTTATTCCTCTGTTTTTTATAAACTCTTAAGCTTAAATTGTTACTCACATACTCACAACATATTCATCTGTTACTATATTGAAATTTAGTACAATATACTAAATTATAGTATACTCCTCTAAAGGTACAGTTGGGTTTTTTCATTAATTTCTACATATAAAACTAATATCCCTATGATCATTTGTGGTAGCGTCTTTTGTACTATTTCTTTTACTAACATAGAAGTTATTCGGTCCTCCGAAAGGCACCAAATTTAACAATCACTCAAAACACCTTTAACCCTTGAGTTATAAAATAGTTTGTAAAAACATATAGGCCTACAGACAGATAGTAAACTAGTCGCCCATGTTTATGTTACGAAATAAGTTTCTCTTCAGCTAAGGAACAATTTTTGCCGAAAAGTTCCAGAGAGTTCCGGGACACCCTGTATAACTTACAATCATTTCCTTTTGATATTACAAACTTATTTATTTGAGTGCATTACCATTAATTAAAACTACACCATGGACCAACCAGTCTATGTAAACGAGTCCCTGATACTGTACCAGCGGAGAGGAAGCTGTCCACCATGGCTCGTCAGGCAAGAAGAGAGAAATCTACAAGTTCGTCTGGCATCGTGAAGAGAAAATCTTTCTCTGGAAAGGTGAAATTGAGAAGCAGGCTGACCTGAGTAAGTTATGAGTTGAATTTAAATTAAATTAAGTATGCTAATATTCTACTCTTTCTTTTTACAAAATTTAATTTGCTATAGTATTTATTTATGGTATTTCTTATAGATTTATATTTTTCTCTCTTAATTTGCCATATATATATATATATATATATATATATATATATAATGTAATAATTTAAGATATAAAAACTATTCCAAATTTCTGAAAATTTTTATTAAATGTTTTAACCAAAGAAAACAGTTATTAAATACACAAGTGCAATTATTTAACAACAAATTACTAGTAAAAATATTTTGTAGCAGCACATCGAAGCATATTAGATCCACAAGAGCAAATTTCAATTTATTTTCCACAGAGCTTTCGGTATGTAAATGGATCGCAGAAATCATAATTTTGAGTTATTATTTGAACTATGGATTAAAAATGATGCAGAGGCTGATTTGTATCCTATTCAAGGTTATATTCCTGCTGTTAGTTTTGCGAGAGTTCACAAGTGGGGTTGCAATATTTGTGAGTAAATATTTAAATAACTGTGCATTTTCCTTGGATGACCACTCATATTCTGCAATTGTCTTTTCAGTACAGTAGAGCGTAAAAAATCCTGATTAATTGGAACCGGACCCCTTCCAAATTTTTGAAATATCTGGATTATCAAAATTAACTTGTGCAATGGCTGGAAGATATCTTCACCATAAAAAGAACTCTAAAATCGGCTGTTTTTCACGTTAGCGGTTGACAGGAGGAAATTGGCAGATGAATGAAACCAATGGTGATTTTTAATATTAAACTATTTCACGTACAATGTTGTTAATTATAATCAATAAATATCATTAATGTACCAAATTAACACTAAAGTGTACTGTATTGACATACATTTCACTTAAAGACTTACGATTTAATATTTAACCCACTAAATACACTATAATGCACAGCTCTAAAAATTTTATTGTAAATTACATAGTTAGAGGTTTAAAAAAATTCTTTATAGCTTTGTTGAAATGGTTAAAAATGTGTGCTCCTTTTCGAACGAAGCCGTATTGATCACAATTAACAACTACTGTAGTTTGTTCATTGGTCCAGAATACGTGTGTGCAATCCTCTTTCTTGCGTCCTAAGGAAATAATAAGAACCTCTGTTCCATTCATGCTCTTTTAGGTTATGTTGTTACAACTGACTGGAGACTCGGTCATCATGTATGATTCATGTGTTCTTTCCGCTAAATGACATTGTCCTTTTACTACTGAAGTAAAATATAATTATAAAGGAGCTAATTTTCTGGAATTATATCACACTCTCGCCATGTGTTCTTGGGAAATTGTTATGACGTCTGATGTTGACGTTGTAGTTGTTTTATTTTATGCTAATTTTAATTTACGTTTGGGTAAACACATTCCTAAATCTACCAGTCGCAGTCACAGATATCCAAAGTGGTATACAGCGGAAATAATAACACTTATCAAAGAAAGAAATAAGTGGAGAAGGAATTCTTCTAAATCTAGCAATATTAATCATATAATGTGTTTTAGGGAACTAAGGCTGACTTTCAAATGCCTTATAAGTCAAGCATATAACTGTTATATTAGCAATGTTGAAATTAATATAAATTGTGATCCAAGGCATTTCTGGCAGTTTAATAAAAGCAAGAAAACTATAATTTTAAATAATATTTCTGAATTTAGTTGGAACGACAAGAGATTTCATGATGGGTGATCTGTGTCGGAAGCTTTTGCAAGATGTTTCAGTTTTGTATATGGTAATGAAGTGGAGCTGGATGTTTCTGGAGCTTTTAGCTCATCTGTCCTATCAGGAATTTAGAGTTTTAATATCGGTGTTGTTACTGAAGATGAAGTATTGACCGTTATCAAGTTTGCCATTTAAAAGGTCTTTTAGGCCAGATTTTATTCCTGTGTATGTTATTAAGGGCTGTTCTGAACTAATTGTTAGACCGTTGTGTCATATTTTCAATCTTAGTTTGTCCAAGGAACATTTCCCCTCAGTTTTGAAACTTACCCGAATTATTCCAGTTTTTAAGAAGGGTGATAAATGTGAAATCACTAATTTTTAGACCTGTATCAATTCTATCTACTCCTACCAAAATTTTGAAAAATTGCTTTATAAAAACTTTCCTCGAGTCAAGTGTCACATTTCACCCAAGCAACATGAGTTTTTCCTTCTCGATAGATTTTTACCAATTTTGTTAATTTTACATCCTCAGTATTGGACATAAAGAGTCAAGAAGACAATATTTATACAGATTTTACCAAAGCCTTTGACAATGTTAATCATTCTATATTGCTTTCTAAATTACATTTTTATGGATTTTCAGAAAAGTTAATAAGGTTTTTTGCACCTTATTTGCAGGGAACAGTATGTCTCGTTTGAAGGGCAAATCACGTGTCTTTTTTCTTATCCTGGCAACCACAAGGTGGTAATCTTGGTCCATTGTTTTTAACCTCTTTAATAATGATTTAGCTAGTAAATTGTAAAGTAATGTATTATTATATGCAGATGACTTAAAAAATATTTTCTTATGTTTCAAATGTTCATAAGTGTGGTGAACTTCAAGCAGATTTAGACAAATTGCAGAACTGGTATACTGAAAATAAGTTGCATCTTAATTTATGAAAATGTGTTGTTATGTCTTATTTTAGGATAGCCAATCTGATAGTGTATAGTTACTCGATCAATGGTAATGTGCTAACTAGAGTTGCTTGTTTCAGATATCTAGGTGTAATGATGTGCAGCGATTTATCCTTTAAACTACACATCAAAATGAATGTTATGAGTGCTTATTCAATTTTGGGGTTCATTTGCAGACTTTCTAAACTGTTCACGGAAGTGAAGGTTCAATAAAAACGTTAAAACTTTTGTATATGACATTAGTACGCTCTAAATTGAAATTTAGATCATCTGTTTGGTCTCCGACGTACAGTACCTATATTGATATTCTGGAAAAGGTTCAGAAATGTTGCTAGCGTTTGTTGTATTACAAGAGCTTTGGTGTACCGGACTATCCAATTTGGACAATAGGATATACAGTTATGTTTAAAATTGATTCACTTGTTGTAAGGAATCAACCAAGGTGGCAAGACTTTGTTTCTTCTGAGATATAGTGATGGGTGATTTGGATAACTCTGTTACATTGAGCCTTATCCAATGGCAAGTGGCGGGTCAGAAGACCACTTCTCCCACACTTCGCAAGGACGGTAACATATTCCAACTCACATTTGATTGCTACTATCTCATTGTACTACAACTCTTTATCTGATGGACTGGACTTCGCTGTAATAGGTGTCGGTTTAGAAAAATGTATTTGGGGCTCCTACGATAAACCTTTTAAACTTAATTTCTTTTCTTTTTTTCATTCATACTCGTATTTATAATGAGTTGATTACAGCTTCATTATTATTGATGTAATTACAACAGTTTTTATTCAGATTTTTACATATTTTTCTACTTTTAAAGCATATTTTGTTTTAAGTAATCATTTACTTAAAAATTATTGTTTTAAAAATAATTGCAAATCTATAGACACTGTTTTTTAAGTATCAGTCACTTTATTATAATTCTATTTATACTCCAGCTTCTTCAGTAATTGGGCGTTCAACTTGTTGAGGGAGCTCTTACAGTAATTTAAGAAATTTATATGTATCAACTTGAGCTACTTAAATATTATAGTTTAAATTTTACGTTGTGTATCACATTAATTTTCAAAATGTATTTTATTTTTACAATGTACTGTAAAGTTGAGCGTTTGCTCTATTTGTTCAAGATGCTGCAATAAAGAATGTATTTATTACTATTATTATCTACCTTCCCAGCTCTGTAGTTCACTTTGAATTGAACTAGTTCAAAATCATAATGAATGAAATGGTTAACTCGTTCACTAAGCTGACTCGTTCACTTGACTGAGTCGTTCATGAACAAAACATCGCTAAGATAAAGTATAACTAATATACATGTAACTCCTGTCACAGCACACGGTGGACTGTTGAGTCGTGTTAAAACTTTAATTAATTGTATAAAATGTTAATTTTTTAGTAAGAATATTTTGACAGAATTGAATTCGTATTATTGAAGGCCCAGATTTTTGACGTCTGAATTATTGATGCTTTACTGTAATTAAATCATGATTTTTAACAAAAAATATAAACTATAAAAAAATACTGTAATAGTAGGCATTGTTATCTGATATTTTTTATTGCCTGGGATGCAAGAGTTTTGTCTATTTTAAGTCAATAAAGATTAACTCCTTTATTGTTTTATAGTTGTATAGTCCTTTATTGTTTTATAGTTTTCTACCTCTTTAAAAATTTGTAAAGGGTTATTTTTTATCATAACACTTGCATTATGTTTGAACATGAAATCAGTATAAATCATGTTCAAACAGACAAATTCTCTTGTAAAGATATAGGATTGATTCATTACTCTAGAAGGCTGAATATAATGTGTAGTAATAGGTAAAATAATTATGAAATATTTAGCAAGAGATCAAATCTAACAATACTCAGTTAAGTGAGAATACTTGAAAGCAAGAATATAATATTTTCTTGCAAAATAACCTAGGAACAAAATGTTTCATTACCTCAGAGTACCAGACAGAATGGTAACTACTGTATGGAACCAGTTATCCAGCAAGAATCTAACAATATTCTTAATGTCTCCAGAATTACTTTGTTTCCTTTTCATCTGGAATCAAAGATATTTCTATAATGAACTCAGTTAATTCCAAACAAATGTCTTACTTTGTTAATTATTAACGTCACTACTTAATATTTGAGGAATAGTCACGATTGAATAAAAATACAGTTTACAAATAAATTACCCAAAATAAATCTGTCCAAACTATCTTGTAGATTTCATCTATTCAAATCAATCTTACAAAGTAATTTCTTCTCGTATGAGTCTGCCAACATGATAGCAGGACGATACTTTTTGCAATGCAAAATTTAGGAAGCTGGGTTTCTGGGTTTAGGGTCGGCATCTCAAATCTGAAAAAGACAACTAACTCTGAGAGTGTATGAGTTACAATCCACTCGTTCTAGCTTTACCTCTGAGGTTTGCGGGCAAAACTGAAGAATCGACATAGCCAACGTTGTACGCCAGACCGCCTCTGTCCTCTTCTAAGTTTTACATCCGATGACTCAAAATTCTAAAGAATGTGGGAAGATACAAATTTATTTTTTTAGTGTGAATTAAACACTTTTAGTACTTTTTTACTGTTAACAAATACCAAAAAACTAAGTAAATAGGACAATTTTAACTTATAAAAATTATCAGGTCCTAGTTGTGATTCATCTAGACAAGAAACAAATTAGCCGTGGGACAGGAAGGAGCCAAGCGCTCAAGATATACAATGCTGCCATGTTGAGCTCTCCTCAGAGGTGAAGTTAGAGCGGTTTTAGAATAGTCATGCATATGATTTTGCAGTCAGGTGTAGGGAGTACAGTGGACTGAGGATTTGAATAATGGTTTTACTGTTGAATATTTGTGTGCTTGATTGATAGAGGTTTAAGTCCCGAGCCTAAATCCCGCTCTGGCTCGGCCACTACTACCCAACTTCATACACACAGCTAACATACATAAAGCTGAACTTATTGTCTATTGAGCTTGAGAGTAGACTTATTGCCTTGTGAATGAAAGACAGTTAATTTTTTTCAGACCAGCAGTTGATTTAGCCCGGTGCACCTTCACTTACAGAGGGCATGACAAGATTTGGGTTGTGCAACTTATTACGGGTAGGTGGCTTTGAATGGAGAACTCTCACCTGCAAAGTTGTATAGATATTATTCTGCATCGTTTTACTTATGGTGAAAGAATCATGAGTTTTCCTGTTTGAAAGTCATAATAAAATATGTATTCTGTTATGTCCTGATATATAGGATAGTTGAACATCTGGGTTATGCTAATGGAAGTCTTGAATACAATGTTCATACGAGTTTAAGGGCGCTCAGTACAGCAAGCCCTTTTAAATGCTTCTTTGATCACTCAAATCAAATGAGTCACAACAAAGTTATAAAGCACACTAACTGTATCCATATACATAAACACCACAATAATATAAGGACATTAACTTTTTAAAATTATCATCTTCAGCTTATTATGTTAAATTATACTTGAACAGTTAGTCGAAATAAAAGTTTTTTTCTACTGAATGTTAATATAACGTAAATTTTAGAAAAGTCAAAATATTTAGGCTTCTTTACCAAAAAAGTCTTCCATCCCAAGTTCCCTTCTGAACCAGCAGACAGAGATCTTTAGACAGACAGCAGACCATGTCCAGTAATATAAGCAATCATCCTGATGTAATTCCAATTCATGGCAGTGAGTGATTTGGTCAGGATAGGGTTGGGTCTCCTCACCAGAGATTTTGCAGTCTTGGATGTGAATCTTCACCAAAGAGAAATCTGCTTTGGTGACGATTTCTCACCGAGTATCTCAGCCTTGGCAGTGGCAAGTCCAATGCCACATCTAATTTAATATATTAATGAATTGTTTAATAAATATTAAATGCTTGATACTTTTCCTGCCAGCCTCATATTAATATCATGTTGGTCTGACTCCAAACTGCCAGCACCATATTATTATGATATTTCTTTTTTTATACATATTTCTTATATTCTACAATTCGTAATCTTATTTTATATTCAAATTAGTTAGTATATAATAATAAAAACACAAAAAAATAGCTTTACAAATTTTGTAGGGTTTCTTATAAACTGCTATAGAACTGTTTTGTACTACATACATTATTTTAATTTTGAATTAATCAAAATGATATCCTACATTATGTACCTAAAAATTAAGTAGATTCAACAAAGATGTTGGTAACTGTAAGTAAAATCAAATTTTAGAAAAATTACAAAATTGTCTCTAATATTTGTTACAATAACAAATAGATATATCTTATTTTGTGAACTTTAGATTTTATACATAAACTACAGTCTATAAAGAAAAAAAACAACGCAAGTATCATTTCTCTACTATATAAATGACATTTCTACGTGTTTTAAAGATAAACTCCACAAAATGTCTTATTTTGTCATGGCAGTCAAGGTATCTGAACTAGTCCGGCAGGGAAGAAATAGGACTCACCAAAGAAGCCTGGCAGCAAAAGCGTTAATATAGATTTGTAAACATTACTCAGTCATAAAATAGGTTAGGTTAAAGGGCACTAGGCCAGGAATTAGTATATTGGAGAGATAAAACGTATAGTATATATTCAGTGATAAAATAAACACCTTACCTTAACAGTTATTAAATTTTCTATTATGCAGTATGTATTCCTGTAAAAGCATGAATGTTTAGCCTCCATTATTTAAAATTTCAAGAAATAATAATAACAATGTAATAGATTCTCTGTTATTAACATATTTTCAATACAAAAATAACGCATCTCCAAACTTAACATATAATTAACCACTTCTACAGAGATTTATTATTGTTAAATAAAAATAAATAGATTCATAAAAAAATATTTTTAATTTCACTTAACACTAAGATCATCATAAGAAAATATTCAAAGACTCGATATGAAATCATGTACGCAATTTTTTATGTCAATGTACCAGGGGGGTTTCTGGATTTCTTAAACAGAGCAAACACTGAACATAAGGTGGGAGAACCTGATAAATAAAATAATAAATCCTTTATTGCATATTAGCAAAAAATAGTAATGCTAAACCATGTCATGTAATTGTCAATAAATATATTTATGATTAAAATATGCAATACAATTTTCAAATTCTAAAACGACAACAGACAATTAAAAATAGTATTAAATAGATGCTCATACACTAAGCCATTCAACAACAATAATAATATAACATGCAGTGCGTGCAACCACACTGCATCTATGTTCTGCCACACAAAGATCCTAGCGACTCATCATGAACTCATTTACTAAACAGAATGATTTAGAACCCAGAATTAACCTTTTCCCTGGGTATGTTTTCATAAAAGAATAAAATGGAAACATTAAAAGGTCACCACTATATTTCCAATAGATCTGCAATAGAAGAATATAAAAGAAGAAAAAGTAATGTTGAGTCAAGTTTCAACTTTAAGGGGTGAGGCATAACTTTTTACTCTCCAAGTGTCAGCAAATTTGATTAATATTTTTAAGCAGTCAGTATCTAGTCTCGTGGTGTTCAGTTTGTCATTTTGCATTTTAGTAAATAATTGCTCTCGTTTGGCTGTATTACAGGTTTCCCCGACCGCACAAATAAACCCAAAATTTAATAAAATTTGTCATATTTTATAATTTTATATTTATATGCAGTTGAAATTTTACAACCATTCTGTATCTTTTTTAAATGTATTTCAGATTCGTACAAAATCTTTTTTTTTTTTTTTTTTTTTTTTTTACAAAACACAACTAACCACTGATCTCATATTTATTGTTATGAAATGGTTTTATGGTATCTGTTTTATATTTGGCAGTGTTTTATAGTGTTTTTATTAATTTTTCTTTTTAACCCCTTTGACGCAGACATGCGCCGCAAACGCACACTCCTCTGTCTTGCTAAAACAGCTGACATGCGCTACCGGCGCACATAATGACTTTCAACTTGACATAGTGATTGAAGACAAAATGCCAATTAGCACCAAAATATTGTTACTCTATTGGTTACTGTTATGACGTAATTACAGCAATTTATCTTCAGTCTTTGGCTTCATTGTTTTCTTCTTGTGGCCATTTGTACTATGATGTTTCTTAGTTGTGATTTATTACATCTAACATTGAAAGTAGTTGTTTTTATTTAGTTAGTATATTATTTTAATTGTAAATAGTGGTAGTTGTAAGCACTGCTGGTACAAGGAATGTTTGTATCAAATGTAAAAGGGGAGCTCATGTTTCTGTTGCTTCGGCAAACACAAGTGTCCATAAACGGAATTACTTTGTAAATGTATATATTGTAAATATTTTTGTATATTGTAACCTTCTTTTTATATTGTTTCTATATACTATTTTTATAATTAGAGATAAGACAGTATGCAAGTAAAAATGTCTAAAGACACATGCCAACATTAGTAAAAAATGTGACGTTTTTAACAATTTGGAAGATTACAAGATCTTTCAAAAATTGTAATATACATGTATTTGTTTTTGAAGGTAAGTGTTTTAATTTTTATGTGAGTACTTACAATTAGATGTAGATTTGGCTGTATAATGTTGTGGTCTGGCCCATACAAAAGGTAGTTATGTATGTTCAAACTTGAAAAAAAGATTTTTTAATTTTTTTTAAAATTGTTATTTTTTTTAATTTTGTCAACAATTAAAAATTATATTTTATTTACAACAAGCATATTTTTACAAATAAAACAAGGCCCAATTTGCTAATTCCCAATAAGAGAGCTATGAATATTTTAATGAAAGAGTTCAAAATGGCCAAAAGTGGCATTCTTTGCATAACCTTAATCAAGTATAATAAAAGATTTTTTCTGTAGCCAGAGCATAGGCATTAATACATAAAAGAAGTAGTATTATTTACCAAATGTAACATCTGGAATTGTGATAAAACTCTCAGCAATATTAGTAGATAGGATGACTTTTCTTTTTCCAGGTGGTGCATATTGACGAACTTTCTCCTGTTCATCTTTAGTTATTGATGAATGGAGTGAACAAATCCAGAAATTGAATCTACTCATGAAATAACAAATATGTTTTTAAAATTACTTTGTATATCATCAGACTCTTGCACCTTTAAAACTACTTTTTGAAGTAACTACCATTTTTCTGTCATATCAAGAGGATGGCCTTCTAGGAGTTAGAATAAAATCTTAAGGTGGCCGTTTCCCTCCACGAAAAACGCCCCAAAATATGGGTTAGTATTTCAATGATTCGGCCTTATTATTGATTATATCACAACACTTGAAGTGTCATTGGATAGGGGAAGAGCTGTTCTAGTGGACCATAACGCGCTTTTTTAAGAAAATTAAGTGATTTTTTTTAGTATTTGGTCAGTGAAGTCAGCAAAACTTCAAATGTCATTATTTACTACTTTAAATTAAAAAAACTCAAAAAAGCAACTAATGCAGAAAATGGGTTGGCATTTTTTGCAAGTATTCCCAAAAATAGTCTGGCACTAAAAGGGTTAAACTTCAAAATAATGATCATGGCATTGCATAAATCGGTGTAAATATCGAACATGGATATTCTAAATGAATGACGACAAATTATTTCTAGTTTTAAACAGTATAAGTTTAATGATGTTACTGTTTTTAATAGATTAGTTTTTCTATAAAATCATTCAACAATAGTGAATTGGTCAAACAAAACTAATGATTCAGTTAAACACATAGAGTCTTACCTTTTGTTTTTTTACATAATCGACAGAAATTATGTAGCCGTAGCCGCACGCCATTGCACTTAAACTCATCAAATACAAAGTTTCCAACTGTGAAAGCCTCACCGTAATATGCAGTGGCACTCTCCATACCATCACGATAGACAGGGTAGGTGACCTATTAAATGGAGCACACTAGCACACACAAACAATCCAATCCTCTCTCTAACTGGGAGCGAGTTACAAGAGGTTTGGCTTATCGCAGTGTTTCCAGACGTTCGATAATTATCGTTTTTGTACAATCATTTTTAGGATTCCCCATGCATAATAAATGTGTACTTTAGTACGATAATTTAGGGTGATGTACGATAAAATTCGATAAATTGGATAAGACGTGTCTAATGCCACTGATTTTAACGCGCAGCCTGAGAACTTCCTGTCAATTTCTTATCAGTGCTTTTTACATTTTCTCATTCTTATCCATGTTTGTTTACATTTCTTCGCTGATTGTCATTCCTCTGTTTACTGGGTGAATATTCGCATTCCATCTAATCAGTTTTGTTGTCTGCAAGTTGTTATCAACAGACCTGTCAACCTATTCAAATTACGATGCGGGAGACAACTTTGAATGCATCAAATATGAAATGGTACTCCCCTATTAAAAATAAAATTATAATTATTAAATTTTACTTTAAATAAAGGCTTAATTTGATTAATTAAGAACATATTTAAATAAAGTAATATTTACAAATAAGTTAAATTGATTGCAATCTTTTTAATTCATTGTAAAATTTTATTGAACTGGAAGATTTAATTCATTTTCATTGTAAATTTTAGTTGCTCTCTTTGCTGTTCTGAGTCGCTTTATCTAGTGTTTTATTGAAATTTTTATTTTTCTAACTTCACATTGATGATTGATAAAACAGTTCCTTCTAAATTCAGTCTGAAACGGAAAGTCGTCGAGAATGCCCCTTCTTGAGTTAGTACTATAATCACTTCTGCGACATTTTCTAAATGTTCAACTCATTCAAACGAATAAAAACTTCCTTTTTGAAAAAGAATCCCCAGATGTAGTCCATTCTAATGTTCTGCTTCCTACACATATTTATCATCATCTTCCATAAATTGAGTAATTAGTTAAGTCTTCAGCCAACTTCCAAACTCAGTGGGTGAAAAAATCAGTCCCATGGTGTGAAAATCCCCTTATCGCTCGTGCATCACGTGAGGGAGTTTTCTCCCCTTTGATGCGTGAGAGCGAAAAATATTGGAAATATTAAATGAGACACAAAATAAATGCAAAAATATGAAAAAATTCAGCAAAACATAAAGCAGGTTATTAAAGAAACCAAATATCCAACTTAACCAACCAGCTTCCAATTCCACTGAGGCGGGGGAAGGAGTCAGCACACCACTACACTCACCAGATCAACTCACCACGACCTAGGTTTGTCCTTGACAGTCGTGGTGAGTTGATTAAAAATATTTATTAAAAAATTAACAGTGTAATAATAATTTATTGTTGAGAAATGATTATAGTTTACATGGCTATCACAAGAAAGCGCTGTCGTTGAAGGAGTTATAACACATCTTAACAACGAGCTACTTTTGATGATGCATTGTAAACGTTTTGCTCCAGGAAATGATTGAACACAGCAAGTAGAATTGTTTATGGAATCAGTCAACTCTTCCACTTTAGAAGATAAACAACGTGCTAGAGACAGCCATGGACACTTGAGGCACGTGATGACGTTGGTGTCTTAGACCATAGTGGAGTTATCATGGTCTCCGAAGACAGCTAGGGCAGAAACGACGTGGGCGTGCCATTTCTAGAGTAACCAGATACGAAATTATGGTGGTAGTATACGCGTGTGACTAAAATGGTGTCCTGGCTAAATATTATTGGATTCTACACATAATTTAGAGCAGAAAATGAAGGACAAAGTTTAACCTAATTCCAGTCTGTTTTATTGTCTATATGTTCTTGTGTTTAAAAAATAATAATATTAACTCAAGAACGGTTTGACCCACTGGATTGAAATTTTACACGGTTCTTTAAATTAACATTATATAACAGTGTAAAAATAGCTATTGAGTTATCATCATCCATTTAAAAATGGTGGTCGTTTAAAATGTTTAAATCAAAATATCTTCTAAACTACTGAATTCATGAATTTTTACACAAATATCTTAATTTTATTGCAAATCTATGAGTACGTTAACTTTTATTGTATGCCTATTATTAGTGCATTCTTTTATAGTAAATATATTTTACTTCAGTCTCTGGATGCTGTAAGTACATGCAGGAAAGCAAATTTTGTACTAAGACTTTACTAATAAAAGGTTTACAATAACAATAAAGATACAATTAAATATATATTGACTCGTAATAAAATTAGCTTTAAAATATTGTTTTTGAGTAAAATTGATGAACCTTATAATTGTATCTTTAAACGTCCGCAATTTTGAAATGGATAATAAATACGCGACGGCTATTTTTATATTGTTTTGTTGTGGTAATTTAAAGAATTGTAAATAATTTCAAATCAATCGGTCAACATTTCCTAAAGTTATTAATTATTAACGATATTAAAGATAGAAACAAAACGGAGTGGAATTTGATAAAACTTTATCCTTCATTTTCAGCTCGTTATAAGCTGTAAAATCTGAAAAAACTTAGCCAGGACACCTTTTTAGTTACACCCGTACACTATTTAACTGATGAAATAAATTATTTTAGGGATTTTTTTTATTAAAAAAGAGGTTATTACTATAGTAATAATTAACAATGGAACGACAGTACTAATTATTTCATGAATTTATCAATTCTAGATCTGTTTCTATGACATGCATGACATTTTATAAAGATATTGAAATCCACGTTAAAACAAGTGGATTGTCATATACACTACCTTATTAATAGAGGTAAAGAAAAATACTAAAATGTTTGTACATTTTATACTTTTACAAACCAAAGTTTACAACTGAATGTGCTGAGAGAAAATTTAAAAAAGCCTTTATGGAGATATAGTTACTTAAAGTGGCTAATTTGGCCTCTCTAATTGCATAACTTATTACGAAACCGCGCGATATGTTTTATTATAAATTTAAGAATATATTGGACAAACGTACTGACAAGCTTAGTGTAGAGCATACATAAAAAAAAATTTTTTAAGTGTAACTAATTATTTTTCTATAAATGACATTTGTGGAAATGCTGAGTTGATATTTATACAGATGTCTTTGCTGAAGGAGTATTAAAGATATAAAAACTTAATTGTACTTAAAATTTACTTTTGTAAAATTTGCGGGATGGGGCAGGTGGGAGCAGTGAGGAAGACAAAGTCAATGAAAGACGTTTTATGTGTGTAAGTCAGGCAGACTCTTTGCTACTCCTAGCGACAGTTGCGTAAAATCTAGAGTTTAGTTATAGGTATTTTACCTTGGAGTGCAAAACTGGGTGCCAGTATGTACTTGTCTACAATTCTATGGTGTCTATTATTTTCTTCGTAAGAAGGTGAAATAAATACAGGTAGCTAAAAGTAACTAAAAATATTACATGTATTTAAATAATGTTACAGTTACAGCCTTAAAAGAAAGTTAGAGTTGTGAGAGTACGAGTTTCAGCCTTGTTTCTTGCGGGAGATCTCCTCCTCGAACTCCTTCATCAGTTTCCCAGTAGGATCCCACTTGTCCGTTACAGTCTTCCACTCAGCCGGGTAGTCCTTCTGCAGTTTCTTGATGACTTTGATAGCCTTTTGCTTCTGGGAATCCGAGCACTTAGCGCACTTGGTTTTGATAGCATCTGGCAGTACCTCTGCGAACAAAATATAAGTTACATACATTTTTTTGCATTAACGAACTGACAGGTGCTGTTAGAGTAGAGAAGAGGGGAGGAGGTGATTCTAGTATTCGAGTTAAAAGAGAACATTGTGTACCATAATTTATTTATTCTATAACAGTTTTACAATGAACTGTTAAACGAATGTATTTTAATATTTTAAGACGAGAATTTGGGTTTTACAATCAAAGGTACAAGTGTTTAATAGTGTTTTATTCTTTTATTTTATAAATAAAATCGATGATAAATTGTACAAGTCAATGTATGTTTCAACTATACAAAAAAATACTTAGTACATGTGCAAATGTGTTTGTGTCAGTCAAGCAGAATGGCCTCAACTCTAGTTACTTAACACAAATGTGTTTGTGTCAGTCAAGCAGAATGGCCTCAACTCTAGTTACTTAACACAAATGTGTTTGTGTCAGTCAAGCAGAATGACCTCAACTCTAGTTACTTAACACAAATGTGTTTGTGTCAGTCAAGCAGAATGGCCTCAACTCTAGTTACTTAACACAAATGTGTTTGTGTCAGTCAAGCAGAATGGCCTCAACTCTAGTTACTTAACACAAATGTGTTTGTGTCAGTCAAGCAGAATGGCCTCAACTCTAGTTACTTAACACAAATGTGTTTGTGTCAGTCAAGCAGAATGGCCTCAACTCTAGTTACTTAACACAAGTGTGATTGTGTCAGTCAAGCAGAATGGCCTCAACTCTAGTTACTTAACACAAATGTGTTTGTGTCAGTCAAGCAGAATGGCCTCAACTCTAGTTACTTAACACAAATGTGTTTGTGTCAGTCAAGCAGAATGGCCTCAACTCTAGTTACTTAACACAAATGCGTTTGTGTCAGTCAATCAGAATGGCCTCAACTCTAGTTACTTAACACAAATGTGTTTGTGTCAGTCAAGCAGAATGGCCTCAACTCTAGTTACTTAACACAAATGTGTTTGTGTCAGTCAAGCAGAATGGCCTCAACTCTAGTTACTTAACACAAATGTGTTTGTGTCAGTCAAGCAGAATGGCCTCAACTCTAGTTACTTAACACAAATGTGTTTGTGTCAGTCAAGCAGAATGGCCTCAACTCTAGTTACTTAACACAAATTTGTTTGTGTCAGTCAAGCAGAATGGCCTCAACTCTAGTTACTCAACACAAATGTGTTTGTGTCAGTCAAGCAGAATGGCCTCAACTCTAGTTACTCAACACAAATGTGTTTGTGTCAGTCAAGCAGAATGGCCTCAACTCTAGTTACTCAACACAAATTTGTTTGTGTCAGTCAATCAGAATGGCCTCAACTCTAGTTACTCAACACAAATGTGTTTGTGTCAGTCAAGCAGAATGGCCTCAACTCTAGTTACTTAACACAAATGTGTTTGTGTCAGTCAAGCAGAATGGCCTCAACTCTAGTTACTTAACACAAATGTGTTTGTGTCAGTCAAGCAGAATGGCCTCAATTCTAGTTACTTAACACAAATGTGTTTGTGTCAGTCAAGCAGAATGGCCTCAATTCTAGTTACTTAACACAATTGTGTTTGTGTCAGTCAAGCAGAATGGCCTCAACTCTAGTTACTTAACACAATTGTGTTTGTGTCAGTCAAGCAGAATGGCCTCAACTCTAGTTACTTAACACAAATGTGTTTGTGTCAGTCAAGCAGAATGGCCTCAACTCTAGTTACTTAACACAAATGTGTTTGTGTCAGTCAAGCAGAATGGCCTCAACTCTAGTTACTTAACACAAATGTGTTTGTGTCAGTCAAGCAGAATGGCCTCAACTCTAGTTACTTAACACAAATGTGTTTGTGTCAGTCAAGCAGAATGGCCTCAACTCTAGTTACTTAACACAAATGTGTTTGTGTCAGTCAAGCAGAATGGCCTCAACTCTAGTTACTTAACACAAATGTGTTTGTGTCAGTCAAGCAGAATGGCCTCAACTCTAGTTACTTAACACAAATGTGTTTGTGTCAGTCAAGCAGAATGGCCTCAACTCTAGTTACTTAACACAAATGTGTTTGTGTCAGTCAAGCAGAATGGCCTCAACTCTAGTTACTTAACACAAATGTGTTTGTGTCAGTCAAGCAGAATGACCTCAATTCTAGTTACTTAACACAAATGTGTTTGTGTCAGTCAAGCAGAATGGCCTCAACTCTAGTTACTTAACACAAATGTGTTTGTGTCAGTCAAGCAGAATGGCCTCAACTCTAGTTACTTAACACAAATGTGTTTGTGTCAGTCAAGCAGAATGGCCTCAACTCTAGTTACTTAACACAAATGTGTTTGTGTCAGTCAAGCAGAATGGCCTCAACTCTAGTTACTTAACACAAATATGATTGTGTCAGTCAAGCAGAATGGCCTCAACTCTAGTTACTTAACACAAATGTGTTTGTGTCAGTCAAGCAGAATGGCCTCAACTCTAGTTACTTAACACAAATGTGATTGTGTCAGTCAAGCAGAATGGCCTCAACTCTAGTTACTTAACACAAATGTGTTTGTGTCAGTCAAGCAGAATGGCCTCAACTCTAGTTACTTAACACAAATGTGTTTGTGTCAGTCAAGCAGAATGGCCTCAACTCTAGTTACTTAACACAAATGTGTTTGTGTCAGTCAAGCAGAATGGCCTCAACTCTAGTTACTTAACACAAATGTGTTTGTGTCAGTCAAGCAGAATGGCCTCAACTCTAGTTACTTAACACAAATGTGATTGTGTCAGTCAAGCAGAATGGCCTCAACTCTAGTTACTTAACACAAATGTGTTTGTGTCAGTCAAGCAGAATGGCCTCAACTCTAGTTACTTAACACAAATGTGTTTGTGTCAGTCAAGCAGAATGGCCTCAACTCTAGTTACTTAACACAAATCATAAGTAACTTTAACATTCAGTTTTCTCTAGTGAATAATTTTGTTGCAATCGAGTGTCCGACCCTCTAACCTATGTTGACGTAGAACTACTTCCAATTCTGTCGAATATCAAAAGACCGATTGTCGTTTTTCTGTCCATTCGTCCCCAGACCATAGTGTGATTGGAACAGTAGTGGCAGTCGACAAACCTTCCCCAGGTAGAGCCAGTTACCAGTAGCTAACGCCCTCGTTTTGTAGTTGAACATTAACTATAAACGTGTCACGCTGACATGTCTTAACATATGTATTTCAAATGTTACCATGCTTTATAGGACAAGTAAAACTAGTGCCCACTGAGACAAATTTCTTTCGAACTGTTTTAATTAGAGTACTTTCCAAAAATGAACTGACAGCCAGAAAATACTAGATTTATAAACTCCTGAGGATTTATTTAGTAGTTTGTAAATTTAGCTAGTCTTCCTACACATCCGTTGCTGATAGCGCGGTTCCGCGCCTAATTATTAGTTTTGCCTCACTGTTTTCAGCATTTGACGAAGCGCTGTGATTTGTCGTGAGCAATTTATAAATGTTCTGTCGAACAAAATATTACCGTTCAATATATTTGAATTATAAATTGTTCCGATATTCAAATAAACAAAATATTCGTTACATTTCACCGCTCAGTTCAGGTTATCACTTGTAGGTTAGCAACGAATGTTTGGTTAACAGTTAACATTTATTTGTTCATAAATAAAATATTAAGGATTGTTTTTAAATCGGAGATAAAAACAAGGTTAAAATTTCAAATTGTTCAATACTATCATACAAGAAACTATCAGCAGATAATTTGTAGGTTACCAAAAATAAATAATAATAATTTGTCAGGAAATTGTTATAATTCGTGATTCCAATTCTTTTAAAATTCTGAAGTATTAAATAAAATAATAATCCAAAAAACTTAGTTCCTGTAGATACTTTTAAAATGGTTATTTACTAAAAAGATACTATCTTTGTTAAGTGCTTTAGTCAAGCTTTGGTTTAAGCTCTTTAGTTTTATTTTTATACTACTGCAGTTTATTCTTTGTTTACTAGAACCAGCCAATGTTTCCTGATCCATTATTATTTCGTTGTGGTGTTTTACTTTTGTTTAATAGTTCTACAAAGTTAGACCCTGATAAATCAACATTAATAACTCTTAAATTTCAATGTATCATTGATTGAATGATACTTCTCTATTACTGAGATGGCAAGAGCTGTTTCTAGAACAAACAGTGACATCGATGCACTTTCTTCTTGGGCCGTGAAACATGGATTGAAGCTTAATGAACAAAAGACACAAGCAATTGTCATTGGACACCCAAGACTAATTTCTAAAGTTAATATTGACACATTTCCTAAGCTTCAACTAAATAACTCTACTTTAGATTATTGTGACAAAGTAAAGAATCTTGGTCTTGTCATGGGTAGGACTTTGAATTGGACTGATCAGATTATGACTACGTGCAATCGAGTGTTTGCTGGCATTCACTGCTTGAAACGCTATGCATCTTTTCTTCCATTTAACGTTAAAGTGATGCTGGTCAAGACACTTGTTTTGCCTCATTTTAATTATTGTGACATCGTAACTAGTGACATGACTGTTAAGCTCTCGGACAAGCTTCAACGTGCGCAGAACTATTGTATAAAATTTATTTTCAATCTACGGTGTTATGATCACGTTACGCCATTCTTCAATGAACTGTCTATTCTTAAGCTTAAACAGCTTCGTGAGTATCATTTACTATTACTGATTCACAAGATTTTAAAAACAAAAAATCCCAGTTACTTGTCCGAGCGTTTCAGGTTCATGAACGAAATAAGTTCTAGAAATACTCGTCAGGGGGCATCAATATTATCAGTCCCTGTACATCGCACTACTTTATATAACAAATCTTTCACTGTAACAGCTTGTCGCCTATGGAATGCGCTCCCTGACAGCATCAAAATAATCGAAGGTTACCCTCGTTACGGGGTGGAAGTTAAAGGTCATTTGATGCGGGATCTGTAGTGGCGGTGGGCTGGTGGTTTGCGGGGGCTATGTGGGGTGTGAGTAAGGTATGAATGGGTGAGTGTCTTTAGAGCGTTTTTTTTTTCTTTCTTTCTTTTGAATTTACTGTTAAATTTGAATAGTTAGTGCCAATTTCTTTTCTATTGATTAGCTTTATTAGATTAGTTAATCTTTTAATATTTGTTTATTTGTATATAAAATTGTCTTATATTGTATTACGTAGAGTTTAATATGATTTTATGTTATCTATTTCAAGTTGTATTATTTATCTGAGGTTAAGTGGTAGAGAGGACTCTATAGTCCTAACTTCGCCTCCAATAAAGCCATTTTTCATTTCATTTCATTTCATTTCATTGAATATAATATATTTAATGTAAGACGCATTGCATAGAACTGGCGGTCGTTCTTTTCAAGCTGTTAATTGTATAGCTGAAATCAAATAATTATTATGTAATATAATCGTATTTATTATAAATTACCGGCGTGAAACTTTGACAATCTGGCCGGGGACATTTGCCAAACATAAATCTGTTTCTCTTTGTTTGTAAAAGATGAAGTTGAGATCGAGTTGATATTGGTTACTTAAATATATTCAAGTTATTAAATTTTAAATAAAAACCAATAAATTATAATTGGTGTAATGTGGGCCTTGTTTAAATTATAATTTATTGGTTTTTATTGGAAATTTAAAAATTTGAATATAAATAAACAACTGTGCATATAAAACAATGTTTATAAGTGTAAAAAAGTTCTACAAAAAGGTATAACAATGTAAAAATTACGAGAATTATCGTATTTAATTGCTGAATATGCTGAAAATGGAGCTTTGTCATGATAACATTATCATAATCAAGGGTGTTCTGCCTTCAGACAGGTCCTGCTGCAGCCCTCCACCAAACCTCTCTGTTGTCTCATACTTCCCTCCGATCCTTACACTGTCCACTATCTGATGTCTTCTTCTTCCCTTTTGCCTTTTTCCTCTAACTGTTTCTTCCACAGCTGTTCTCTACAGGCTCCCTCCTCTCAACACATGTCCTAAAAAATTCACTTCTTCTAATAGTTTTCTGTAATCCCTCTCCTCATCCACTCTCCTCAGTACTTGTTCATTTCACATTTTATCTTCCCATCCTATTTATCCATCCTTCTTCAAATCCACACCTCCATTGTTTCCAATCTCATATCGTCTTCCTTCCTAACAGTCCATGTTTTCGCTCCTTATAATAAAACACTCCAAATAAAACATTTCATAAATGTTTTCCTAAGCTTCTTAACCAGTTAAGATTATTATAAAACAAACCATTTTGACAGCACTTTTCTCTGTGATTAAGAAGTAATTTTCTGTGGAGAATAAAACTGTTTACATGAAATTATCTAATAAAATAAAACCTGTTTCCTTAGGTCCATATAAATGCCCATACAGATTAACAATGTTCCAACAAAGTCATTATGTAATACAGGTTTTAGGTAACCTTGGTGTTGTAGAAAACACGTGATAATTTTCGTCTTGCGACCATACTTAGCGTGTGTGTGTTAGTGAGCGGTATTTATGTAACAGGACAGATAGTGGTTCCAACCTGAATGTGAACACAGCAGGAAGGACACTTCACTGAGCGCTATGTAACCAAGCCACACAACTATGTAAATATATTCTCTGGGAATAACATATTGGGCGTGTTTGATGAAAAACCAGTATGATCAAACTTGATCATTTTCATCTTCAAACAAACTCCTTAGGCTACTTCAATTTATTATACTATCATTTTTAATGTATACAATATACTTAGTAATTATATCGGAGACTGTTGATAATTACTAACTGCCTTAAGAGTGTGCAGAGGCAGTCGTTTTATTGGAGTTATATCCAATAAGAGGAAGGTTAGATGTAGTACAATACTGTGACTTAATGATTTGGGGAAAATTATAATTTTTACCTCGTTTGAAAGGGCGTAAAAGTTACTAGTGGTTCTACTTATAGGTTTAAAAAATATCGATTTTAGAAGAAATACAAAAACAACCTGTTTTAGATTATTAATTTAAATTTTTCATGGAAATACAGGTAAACAATCGAAATGTTAAAAAGTGGATCCTCTAATAACTGTCGTTCTTTCAGACAATGTAAAGATTACATTTTTCCGATAAATCGTTATGTCCTTATGCTGCTCAGCATTTAAAATTGAAAAATATTTTTTATAATTAACAAATATATGTTTGTTAATTATACTGTTTAAAGTAGCCACATTCCAAGGGCCTCTAAAATAATTTTAATCAATTTCCCTTCACTTAAAATATCATATATTTGGTTGACGAATATATTATTTATTTAAAAAAAAACCCTTAAAAAGTCGTTAAATAAAAATTAAAATACCAAAATTGTGCACAATTATCATCATACTATGGGGTACCCCTGCTCGCTTCGCATGCTAATACGGTGTAATAATTCTTACAGGACAAGTATTCACAGACATGCATGCATTCGTTTTCTTATATTTAGATCAAATAAACTTCCACTAAATACAAACTTACTCTTCATCACCATGTAAAAGCTCTATAACTAAATTAAGAGTATGAAATATCATCATTTACATTATTACAGCTATTACTTTTAAATTAGTTTAAATCTTACTCCATATTATTTCTGAAGCCGAAAAATTTACTTTAACATACTGGTAATTTAAAATTTAATGTACAAAGTTTAAAGGGACAACTTTCACATTAATTTATTCACTTAACTATTCCAAATGTCAAGGTGGTTTATAAAATGTTTTTTGGTTATAGCTAATTAGCATAAAAACACGAACTATTTACTTCGTAATTAGTTCAACGTTCTTCAAGAACCAACAGAAAATATGTGGGTAGCCAACCGTAAGGAAGAGCAGGCGAAATTATACACTGTTGTACATCACGTGATGATGACGAAGGTCGTAGCACTGAACCGAAACGTTCACTAAGGAGCCGACTTACAGTAAGACAGAGAACTATTATGAAGTTGGATATTCCAAAAATTTACATTTACTCGCTAATTAAATAATTATTCTCATTACAGCCTGATTCATGATTATGTAAAGTTTTATTAAATCTTATTGTGCTTTTGTGATTGTAATTTTGTCTTTAATTTTCTGTTTGTATGTTTTTAATTATAAAAAGTAATAAAGAACATATTATTTAGAATTGTGTTCAAACTGTTCCGGTCCAGCCTCTGTAAATACAAACCTTCCTAACACCATTTGGTTACTATAATTTTACTTGATTTATTTGTAATCTCCGATTGTGAAAGAATAAGAGAATTTTTTTGAAACAAGTTTTAAAAATCTAGCCTGCGGCATATATGACATGTTTATCATTGCTTTATTTAAATAATACTTATGAAAAAATGTACTCTTATGTCAGGATGTTAGTTCCAATATACTGTGATGAAAAAAAAACGAGAATGTAATGAAAGATTAAACACAGTTATTAAACACAAATAACCTCTAAAAAACACTACAGTCCATTTACCGTATCTCTCGACTTGACTTCAGAGTGCTCTTACAGCAAGATATGGAACTACGAGGAGATCGGGAATGCTACGACCAATGACGTGACGATATTAGTCAACCGTAACCATAGCAACTCCTGACATTTTGTGACTGTACGAGAAGTTTATTATAATTTATAGTGAGTTTTATATTTGTTGTCTTATTGTTTGTATATTGTCGTAAATTGTTGCCAGACAATGTGCTCTTAACCGCCATGACTAGAAACAAACTGCCCCAGTACAATGCATTTGCTGTAGACACGTGCGTTTTCTACTATCCAACTAAGGTCTAGGCCGACTCTTTGGCGTAGTATTAGTCACTTTAGTGTGTGCTGGAGGGAGGGAGGGAGGGAGAGGGAGAGGGAGAGAGAGAGAGAGAGAGAGAGAGAGAGAGAGAGAGAGAGAGAGAGAGAGAGAGAGAGAGAGAGAGAGAGAGAGAGAGAGAGAGAGAGAGAGAGAGAGAGAGAGAGAGAGAGAGAGAGAGAGAGAGAGAGAGAGAGAGAGAGAGAGAGAGAGAGAGAGAGAGAGAGAGGGGGGGGGGAGAGAGAGAGGGATAAAGACAGATAGAGATAGGAAGACCGCCGGCGTTACCTGTGAAACAACTATCAGAACTAAATTTACCGATCAGAAAACCCAAGGTTCACAGGACCAATAAGAGTGGACAGTCTTCTTCCCTCTGACTAAAAAAGGTTCTACACTCAATGTTATATCACTACACCCCAAAGCTTCACTCAAACGCTACTAGGTGCGCTAATTTAAAGTCGGGAGATTCATTAGATCGAGTATAAATCATATTAGATTTATTATTAATGCGTTGTAATAACAATAAAAACAATTAATATTTGTATATTATGAATCCGATGTTAATAACAAGCCGAATTATTCGTATAACATTTTTCAGTAATAAACTAAATCAATATAGTTACAAACATGTTATTTTTCATATAGTGTCAAACAATTTAGAGTGTGGAATATATAATGAACGATTACGATGTTCCGGTACCGGCGTACTTTGTAACTAGGCCGGCTGGCTAGTGTTGCTGGGGCAGGGAGGACATGTTAAGTAGTTGGAGTAGTGGGGCACCCATCAACCTACTCGTACGTGTGACCGCAGAGTAGGTCGAGCAGGAGGTCATGTCCGTGTATTGTAGGGTGGGTGAGGAGGACTGCAATAGCCTCATCGTATGCAGATTAAATAAAGGGGTTGGCAATAAAAATATGTAGTATAGGTTAAGTCAAAGGGGAGAAAGTATGTACACATATAGGGGTTCTGTAAGTATCCCGCAAAATTTATGGAATTGCTTTTTTAGGGTAAAACGAACAAAAAATGTCTTGTGTACAAATCGTCTTTCTAGCACAGTTATCCTATTCATATTTATTTTCAAAATTAGTCATTAAGTTCTCTTTTTGCTATCTTATTATTTAAAACAAGCAGCGTCCGGAAGAAATGTTTTTAACTCTAAGGATTTTTAATTTTTGAGGGGGGTTTTCGACCACGAAAATCGATTGGCACCGGTCTCAACCCTAGGAAAATTCTGATTTCTGTCCCAGAGGCGCCTAGATGTCCAGTGTTATTGACTTCTACCAGAAAAAAACATTATGGATCCATTTCGATTTCAAGCAGAAAGTAGGGGCTTTTCCTAGAAAAACCAATTACTAAATGATTTTTATTATTTTTTATTCATAAACAATTAATTTATTTAGTGAACTAATATTACTATTCAATGTATTTTTTAAAATTATTATATTGTCAAACATTCTCATTTAATTTACTAATGTATACATTTCAATGTTTGGGGAATAAAATGTATTTCCATTTCATTTCATTTATCTCCTAAATCACATTATACCACTACATTTCGGTAGAGACAACATTTTAGGGCTCTGCCTCCCCTCCCAAATAAATAATATACTCAAACACCCAATATTGGGTAGTGTTAACTAATACACCCAAGTGGGGTATCAAATTAAAGGTATTATTCTCTTAATTACTAATATACAATCAGTAAGGTTGAGTGGAACAGAGGACCTAATAGTCCTAACTCCGCCTAATAAAGACAATGTTCACTTAATTTTAGAAAAGACTATGTCCACTGCCCCCAAAACCGAAATTTATGGTTTTTTAATCCTAGCGCTAAGAATCCTGGCGAGGCCGTAGGTCAAGCTTCCTCAAGAGGCGACATGCCGAGATCCACAAATGGGTCTGTAGCAGAGTGCCTTGGCGAAGCCGCAGGCCGATTTCCACAAAGGAGCTAAAGGTAAACGCGGAAGACCTCCGAAACGAAATTGTATTAATAACCTGCAAGGAAGATCAAGGACACTCTGGGAGATATGGATGCTACCTCTTCAATTTGCTAAATTCAACTGAGTGAAGCTTGGTCTCCTGGTACCGAATAGTGTAAAGATCAACATTCATACCAATTTTCATGATTTTATTTCAAACAACTCCAGAGATATTAACCTTTTTTGTAAAAATCCCTTACAAACAGTCAGTCTGATAACGGTGCGAAATAGACTATTTGAGCACAGGATTTTTTTTTTACTCCAAAGTTTGAAATTACCTCTAGAAGTTTGACTGGATACTTACGGGACAACCTGTATAACAAGTAATTACTCATCTCTAAGACGTCCATCGTAGAGATGTAGGCGAATATGAGGGGCGAGCGAGTGTAGTCATTGTTACAAACTAAAGTCAACTGTTCCTCAGAAACATCTATTTACTAATAGTCCTATAGCCAGGGAAACTAAGGGGCCCTTCAAGGTCTATCTGAACCTTGACTACCACCCAACATGGACACTTCAAACTTTTCTGTAGGATTCACGTCGATGGCAAACATTGAATATTAAATAAGTATAGCGTTAGATAGTTATCTTGTAAAAACTAGATTGGAGAAAGCCGTTTTTAAAGTTAAATCGTTCTCATTATGAATACAAAGTCCGCCAAATACCCCCCTCCCCCTCAATAACCGGCACAAGCTCGGCCAGTCCCAACCCATAAATTATACCGTACTTTCCAAACTAACGGGTCGAGAACTCGTACTGTTGTTTTTGTTTTTTTTTAGGATAAACAAGTTCTACCTTCGAATACTTCGCAGGTGATTCAAGGAAAAAATTTGCTTTTGAAACAAAAACCTGTTCAGGGTCTTTGTTGTCAAAAATGATTAGTGCTGAAGTACTCTGCGATTACGTAAAAATACGTTTGTAACAAATTTTAACTTAACTTTGTTTTTCTTATTAGCTATTTTATTACTAAATTATTTTTTGTTTATATGGACAAATATTCACTCCAAGAAAACATATTATGTAACACATGTTTAACATTTTCACTTTGATTCTGAACATTTGTTGTAAAACTTGGAAAACACTAAAATAATTAAAAATTACAAAAATATGTTAAAACTGTATTGAACTTTGATTATTATACAATAAAAAAAATATTATAATCATTCTTTTAAGAAATACAATTTACAAATTATACTGTAATTATACTAACAAGCACAACCATAATTTAAGAAAATATTTATGTGATTAATAATAATTATGAAAAATAATTGTAATGAACGAATATTTAAAAATACATGATACAAAAATTTAATTGTCAAAATTACGATTGAATTAATGACTTCAGATTAGTGTATAAAATGAAAAAAACTAAGTACTCATTCATCACGACATCTCGGGAACCACTGGAAAGATGTTGATGAAATTTGGAGGGAAATTAGCTTTTGTATCTTAGAGGCCCACTAAGAAAGGATTTCTGGAAATTCCACTCCTAAGGAAACAGTCCCTCAACTTTTTCTCTTTTCCTTAAGCGTAACATTGGCAGTATTTTAATAATTTATTTCAAACAGTTGATACAGAAAAAAGGAAAAACACGCACAAATGGCTAATGTAATTTGTTTTTCATTGTGAAATGTTTAAGGTAATTTATACTAACTCCAACCTCATTGCATTACTTTGTATCCCCTAAAGTGGACTTACAAGGATTTCTAGGCTATAAAACTTGGTTATCTACGAGAACGGCAGCAAACTGAGCTATTATATTGATGAGACTTTTAAGAGAACATCTCATCAGAATAAAGGGAAGGTTAAGCAAGTGTAGAGAACCGCCTAACAATGACCGTCGGTAACACTGATTTTACTATTCAGTATACACAACTGAGTAGTATACTGAGGCAGTGGGAAGAACACTGCCCAGAGCTTTAACACCATATTAGTGTCATTAATTAACTTTAGTTTGTTGCAGTAATTATATATTTATTTTTATGCTGGCTTGTACGTTATTAATTAACATTAATTTGTCCTGAAGATTGAAATTTTGTTCAAACTCATATTAATTTTATAAGTTTGTCGTCTTTATTAAATTATCAATAAACATGTAGTTATTTGTTAGCTATTTGTTACCGTTGGATTGTTCATATTGATAAATTTTGTTGAAATTTCCAACGCTCCAAGTGTTTTTAAAACTAACACAACGTTTCGACAGGTTCAACACCCCTGTCGTCTTCAGGTGCTACTTTCTAGCTTATCCTACATATAAAACAATATACTACTTAACTAACCTATATCAACGTAGAAATTCCTTTAAAAATCACATCTTATTGTACTACGATAGACGTATCATAAAATTGTGTTCTGTGTACCTGTAACAGTTTGTAAGAAGTCATGATTTTCTGTGTACTGTCGTAATCTATACATATTTATTAGGGGTTTCTGCGTTGATATAGGTTAGTTAAGTAGAATGTAAAGAAAATAATTTCGTATGTATGAGGATAAGGAAGAAAGTAGCGCCTGGAGATGAAAGAGTTTCTTAACTGTCGAAACGTTGAATTATTTAAAAAAACACGAAGCGTTGGAAATCTCAACAAAGAATAAATAAACTTATGACGGTAAGTAACTTTTTATTGATACAACGCTCCTTAAAACAAACAAAAATATTGTGAATGCGCTTGAATATGTCTTTGTAAGGATGGGTCTACGTAGACTTCGTAACTTAAACTGAATCCATACTAGTAAAAGCTATTACCATTACACATTAGAATCCCATAAAGTAATTAGAGCTTACGAAATTTATTGTTAATTATGTCACAAAGTGAACCATGCTTCTATAAATAATTACAAAGCATGGTTGCGTGTATGGACTGAGCTAAAAGTATACATTATTCTGATTCATTGATTTTCCAGAATTAAATCGAAGTGTTGTCGGAACGATATTTCATCTTACAAGTCGACCGTATGTTCAGCGTAATTGGACGAAAGTGACTAAGATGCAATTGTGTTGAACACTTGCAAAGGAAACGAAATAAAAACTATAATATTTCTAACAAATATTCTTGATTTTTGCGATTAATTTTGTCATTATGTAAACTTTGTATGAAAAAGTCGTCATCTAATAGTAACAAATTCTTCATTCCTTTATCTACTCAGAATCTTACACAGTAATCTCTAAACGGAATAAGTAATTATATATACTGTAATTGGAGACTTTGACCAGGCTAACACTAAATAAGCTTTGAAATAAGAGTTTAGCTTCTTATTTATTTATAATCAACAATTATATGAGTATAGTAGGACCGTATTAAACCGGACCTCGTCAAAACGGATCTCTTATTTCCGAATAAATCGGACTGGTGCACAATATACGAAAATAAAAGAATTTTATGTTTTCCCACAGAATATTTCGTTGAGCTTTACTTTTGATGTGCTAATAATTGTGTTTTAAACAAACTTGTATACGTTAATATTTAGTATCGAAGTGTATTCATAAATATATAAGTATTTTTTTTGGATTGATTTTTTTATATTTCGTTTACTATTAAAATTACTTTATTTTATTAAAATAATTAGTTTTCACTGTGAAACGTTTAAAGTACTCTCCACTTTGCACCCTCCTAAAGTAGACTTAGACCTTTTTCTAAACTATAAAGCTTTTTATCTTAGAAAACAACCTGATGACAAACAGAAAATATTGAAATTAACTGTAATACATCAATAACCTGAGTCAAATCCCGTGTAATAAGCATCTTCTAGTCCCGTCACTATGTTAGATATTATAAGAAAGTAAATAAAAAAAGCACAAGTGCAGCATAACATTGTTATATGGAGATGCTCCAGGTCTAGACTGTTATACCAATGTAATGGGTTACAGTTGGTGCAGAAATTATGTGCAGCCGATTTTGAATCTTTTTTACTAAGAAACTACGAGACCTTTAAAAAATCCTATCATACCACTGTATTACTCTTTTAATTTTACGTCATGTCATATGAATTTTAAAATGTTACTATAAGTTTTAGTAATTTTTATCCTAGTTGAAACAAAAAAAATTACGAGCATTTTAAATATTTTTCACTGTACATCATATTTACACAGTTACTACTAAAAATCCGTTATTGTATCGCATTTATATTTAATAAGTGGTTGAAATGAATGTTTCCTATAGGTTTTATAAATTTAAGAATTTTAACTTTTCGAGAAAAAAAATCCTGAAATAAAGGTTCTTGGCTTTTAAAGGTCGTCAAATTAATTACTTGGTCGGGTTGTAATCCTCATCAAATCCATAGTTCTGACGTATTACTTTCAGATGCGAATGTGTGATTTAAATCAATTTAAGATAAATTTAAATTGATAAATTTAAATCAATTTAAGATAACTTTAAATTGATAAATTTAAATCAATAATATATCGTGAAAATGCATTTCATAAGAAGTACAACGTGACCATGTAATTAATTTTACGTAATTAATCTAGAAGTGAAGGATTTCTATTCTCATTCACAGGCGTAAAGTTTTAGTGGGAAATATAGTAATTGTAAGTTTACTGCCATATAATTTATTGTATTGTCTTGAATAAATAACTTTAATTTGAGTATAATTTAGAATCAGTGAAGTAATACGCCTCGGTCTCACAGAATGCCCTCTGGTTAGGTTAGGAGAGGAGATTCTGGAACGGTACTTACTAATCAAGAACTGGCGTTACCCAATAAATAAGTACCTAACTTCAATATTACTTCATAGTTGTAATATAATACTTAAAAAGTCATCTTTGAAGTACATTTACGAACGTTTATCATTTACGTAACCCCCGAAAACCGCTTCCCTCAATCATTAAAAACCATCATGTCAGAGACTCTCTCAAGTTAGTTCCACTTACTCTTGAGTTCAGTTCCCTCCGGAGAACAAGGTTTCTTGTCGACGAGGCACTGGACGTAGTTGCCGACCAGCCGTTTGCTAGACAGAATCTTGTCCAAGTCCAAGCTGTCGTACTTGTTGGTGTAGCCACTCTGCTGCTGGGCCAGGGCGGCGACCACGCAAGCGCACAGGACGAGAAGCACTGCTGAAGACATGTCGCGCATTACTACCCGGTAGACGCAGGACGGCTACTTATTGGCCACTTCAAGGTCACACAGTGGGCGCCTGGACTCCAGGACGAGCAGGTCTGCCGAGATTTACAGTGCAAATTACGCTCAAGGCAGGTACGTTTCCATTAAAACAACCGTACGTCATGTTATAAGAGACAGCGCAGCGTCCCTAGAAACAATCCATTATGTAAATATTTGTATACAGCTTAATCGACTTTATGTAATCTAGTTAAACAGGTACAAATACAGCAGTTAAATTGAGTTTCTATTTCAACGATTCTGTTTGTAATAATAATCGTGTCGTAATATTTGAAGTATTATTTTAAAGGTGTTTACCCTTAAGTTATTCCTGTAAAAAAATGAGTATTTTTATACTTTTTTCATGGTTAAATATATGAAATATGCTTGACAATTTTTAATTTAAAACTCAATCAACTTATGGTCCACTAGAATTAATCTTTAATAACCAAAAAGTGTTCACTATAACTTATAATAATAAAAACTCTGTCTGAGGCCTTAGAATGTCCAGCGGTGGGTGGGCAGATTGGGGAACCGCCATCTTATAACCAGATAGAAAAAATAATTGTTATGATTACAGTAACTTATGATCGAAAATGTTCTAGAATCAATAACAGAATCAGTTCAGGTTATAATCGTATGGCTTTCAGAGTCAGCTACGAAACTAATAAAAATTTTAACACAGACCAATAATCAATATCCAAATAAAATCTATCATACATAGTACAAGTATTTTGAATATTGATCTCCCGTCACAGAGTTAAATCCAGGTTTCGTAAAGTTCAACACCTGCTTCTCCGATGTATGAAGATCGCTCCTGAAAAAAAAAAAAAAACAACAGGCACTCATTAATGATGTGATCCATAGTTTGAACGTAGACTCCAAAATCACATAGATTACTGATTATCTGCTACTCCAACTTTATGTTTCCAGTAGTTACATCATCTCATACTCTTGCAAAAGCGACTCAGCATTGTCAATTCCTTACGAGGATATTTCATAGATGGTCGTAGTGTCTGCGACTAGATTGATTCCTCGTGTAATTTATTCCAAAGTACACAATTATACAGGTAATTTTTTACAGTAATTTAACAAAATACATATAAATATACAGTTTTTCCTTATGTAACTAACCAAAGCAGATACAGAGACTCCAAATACTTTGGGGTGGCTAAGCTAAAAGAAGAAAACCAATGGTTGCACCAAATAGTGAGCTGAATGGCTGGCTTGTATTACGTGGACATATTGAAGGCCTTACACCGTTTTCAGTCTCTCGCATTGTTCCTACCCAAACCCTAAAGGACGATCATATTGATTATTTTTACAGATTTACAAAGATAAATTATTTATAAGTAGGTGACATTGTAAGGTGTCGATGTCTTAATACCACAGCGAACGCCTCAGAGGCAGTTATAAACAGATTACAACTTTTATATATCTTTATACATATGTAATAATAATTACTAAGGTTATCCTTGAGGATTAGGGGGAGGATAAGGGAGGGGCTGACAAGGTGCTGTCCCTGCCATCGCATGACTAACTGGAGAAATAACTGCTCGACATTCATTCGTCCACTATTGGATGTGACCTTTTTTGTCTTCTCTGTGGCCAGATCCACTTATGCTGCTAAATGAGCTGCCTTGTCCACCATTTTGTATTGATCGAATGAACAAAATCACAGCCAACATAAATATAATGTAACAGTATGACACATGCAATAAAAATAAATTTTCTTTAATGTTGTCAGAGTTCTTATAACACGTTCACATAAACACATTTATTACTGAGTTTAACTCTTGCTCAGCTTATTCTAGTGGTGTAATCTAAACATGCTATATATTCGTGCGTAAAGGTTGTGCTGCTGTGAATTTGTATAATGAATTTGTAAGAATAAGAGCGATTAATTTGGTTAGGACAAGTGATGAGAGAGTCTGTTGAGAACAGCTACAGAAGAAACAGTTAGAGGAAAGGAAGAAGAATATATCACATGGTAGACGGTACAAGTTCGGAGGGAAGTATGAGACAACAGAGAGGTTTGGTGGAGGGCTGCAGCAGGACCTGCCTGTGGGTAGAACACCCTTGATGATGAGGTATTTAAAGTAGCGTTAGAAAATTATTCATCTTTGTATTTTTTTATTTTTTTACAGTAATGGAAATTGGTAGCTAATTCGTTAGTTAAATGCCAAATCTTATTCATAACATTTTTCTCTAGGATGCACCAATCCCCAATGAAGTTGCGGGGGTTCTCGTGTTTCACTGACACCTCTTGATCCGAAGACTCCTTCCACTCCTGCAGCTCCTACTTCTCCGTTGAACTCAGGCAGCACGATGATCCAGCAAGTTGCTGCACAATGTTCTGCTGTTTTCTTTAGGTGACTTTTGAAACTGAGAGACCGATCTAAACTGACTTATACGTACTTCCTCCCCAGTGTAGTAGTACTGACCCTTAAGTGTTGGGGGTTGATGTTGTTCGCTTCCGCAGCAATCCAACCCTAGATCGTGACCTGAGGTATAATTTATGCTGCTCACAATTACGCTTTATGTGTCCCCTGGGCGGTGCTAAACGAACGATTATTTTGGTACCTGAACTGTCACTTCCGTGGTCACACAGCTATGGCAGCTGCCAACCATTGCTATTGTGCGATTGCTAATTAATTACTATATTACGACTACGTAATAGTAATTATTATGGTTATTTTTACCAAAATAATTACGTCCTATTGGCCCTGCCAAGTTAGTACTAATCAGCATGGCCATTACTACTAGTGTTGCACATGATGAAAATAATTATTACAAAGTAAGCTAATATAGTACAACTATTACATTAACACTATAATAAACTAAAAACTATTATAATATTAATTATAGTAATAAGAGAGGTTCAGATGTCCATTATAAACTTAATGTATTTTCTCATTTCTGTGGCTGTAAATATTTCTCTGTATTCTATAGAATATGAGATTCTGTTTAATTATTGTTCTAATTACAATATTCAACAGTTTAAACGTTTTTTTTTCACCATTTTATAAAATGTATTGCTTTTATATATCAGTTGATTTAACAAAGGGGCCAGTCCAGGGAATAGCAGGAATTTTTCATGATTTAACACGCACTTTTTGTTCCAAAATTATAATTTTTTTACACAAGGAAGTATTAGTGTCAGTCTGATCTGGGACCTCTTAATCGTTGCCATCAGTTTTGGCACTACTAGTGAAGTCTGCACACTAAATTCACTATACTAACAAGAGGTGTCCGTGTTGGATGGTAGTCAGTGTTCGAATGTTCTGTGAGTAAGAAAACTGAGTATTAGACTTGGCAAAAAGCTGAAAATCAGACAAACACTTCGTGGTTCGGATTCCACGTAAAACTATACGTCCCTTAGTTTCCGTATAGTTCCGTACAGCTACTGGGCTATTAAATGGACGGTTCTTTCGAAGGAACAGTCGACCTTTAGTAACCAGACTTTAAATGGCATGCACACTCACGCTAAATTCATGTAATAATTTCATTAAAATATGCACAACCTGTCTCGGTGTCACATAAATATTTCTAATTTGAAAATAACATATACGGAAAGAGAAATGCCGTACTACTTTATGGATAGACAAAAACCGCATAACAGGTAAGTTGTTATATTGCGTTTACGTGATTCACGGCGCAATGACTTCAAGTTTGACGTTGCTCAAATTCTTGAAACGGTTTGTAATGTTTACTAAATACTAGTTCTAATTAAAATCAAATAGTTCTACAAATATCGCATTAAATAAAATAAATATTCTAGCATAAGTTTACTGATAGTATTTACGATTATATGAGAAAGTTGACAAGTCCGATCTTTATAATTTATTTTGTAATAACTGTATGTTAATTTTTTGTAGTGAAAATAAAAATTACAATATATTGGTCCTATAATAAAACAGTTAACAACGCAGTTGATGTATTGGTGTCCATCAATATCACTACCATGAATGTATTTTCTTTCCCTTACGTATATTTGTGAAGCTCACTTTGATTTGAAATGTCTAAAGATGTAAGTAAATTATTTAACACAATACTGCACTGATACCTGTTGATGCTGTCCGGATTAAATATAAAGCTGTAGGTCCCTTAGTTGGTCCTTTCTGAGCATGAAGTGAACTCAGTGACCAAGCAATCCGCACTTATATTAGACTAATACAATCATTCATATCAATGAATGAAGTAGTTTTTACTAACTAAGGTCGACTGTTTCTTAGAAAGAGCTATTTATTAGTAGTCTAATAGCCAGAGAATCTAATGGACGTACAGCTTTACGTAGAGTCCGAAACACGTGCATTGAAACGTGGATAAATTTGTCAATATATGAACACGTGTTTTATGACACAATATTTTTAAATAAATTCTCATAAAATTCAGTATTTAGAAGCAGTTTTTAAAGTGTCAAACTTTTCCAAGATTAGGTAACATAATATTACTGTAGTAATCTTTATGATAAATTATATACAAGCTCCAAGACTTAAAACAACTTAGTATATATTTTTTATAATACATCTTTATTCAATGTGTTATATATTTTTTCAACAATGGTTGACAATATAATTATATAACAATCTTTAAGTAACTGTCTCGGTCAACTGTTGTCAAAACACCATACTACGTTCATTTTTGTCTGTCTACATGTTCGACAAATTTGGGGAGGGGGTTAGCTTTTGAATCATAGAGAGCGCGTGCATTAGGTGCGCAAATTGACCTGAGTCAGGTAGTCAGGAAGTGTCCTGGACCTGAGGTGCGCGAAGCACCCCAGGTGACCGCAGAAACGTCCCTGAAGTGCGCGAAGAGGGAGTTGCCTTTGTCATCCTCATTCTTAAGATTTTGTAAACGCCCAAGTCCATTCGTTACGAATTCCCCATTGTACTACCCTTAGGTCTATGAGGTATGAAAATTACCGTATTTTAAGATTCTCTTTCTCAAGATTTATTTTTCATAAATACTCACACCCACCTTATAGTAAAGAGACTATAATATATAAAAAAATCAAAAACATAGATATAAGCACTTTGCGTAAAAATAAGCCGAATGCAAGTCTTACAATAGAGTAATGCGAAGTTAAACAAATATAATCAGTAAAAAATTACAACATTAAAAGATAATATTTAATAAATAAATTATGCTACAAAATGAAGAAGGAAAGTCGTGACCCACGTATATACTGTATATATATATATATATATATATATGTGATTAAGGAATGTACTGCAAAGATTTCAACCACTTAGTAACTTTTCTAGAAATACTAATGTATTACTAGTACATTTTTTAATTTCACCGGCAGGTCTGTTAGGCCTATATACAGTATTTATGAATAAGCTTGGCAGGACGCTCGTCTATGTTGTCAACTGCCTTCCTTTTTACACTACTATTTATTTGTTGGTGAAAAATTTCGTGTTCCGTGTTTGAAAATGATGTCAGGATTTTGACCCAACGTTGGTATGTGTGCGGGTGCTGATGACACGTAAGTACGGACATTCCTTAGGCCGACAATCCTCCCCTACCTGTCTTGGGCTTCGCGCACTTCAGGAACATGTTTAGGGAACCTTCGGGGGCTTCGCGCAATGCTCGACCCATAGAGATTGACTAACAAGGATTTCGAGAAATTACATTTCTCAGGGGTAGAAACAGCTACTTTTCCCATAAAAGTAACATTGGATTTAATTTAATTTAATAATTTATTTCAAACCACCGATACAAAAGCTTGACTAATTTGGTTTTCATTGTGAAATGTTTAAGTTAATTTCTACTAACTCTGACATGATTACCCCTAAAGTAGACTTATAGGGTATTATAGACAACAAAACTGTGTTATTTAGAAAAATGGCAGCAAACAGAGCTACTGATGTGGTGGTGTAGAGAGAACTACGGAGGGAAGGGTAAGCAAGTGTAGAGAACCACCCGGTGACGAAGCAAGGCTTGTCGGCTAGTGTTCTTATATAAATGCAGTTCGGTTTATAAGACCGGAAAGAAGTGGAAGTTTACGATGCGTTGCACGATCGGCCTTGGCAAAACGAAGGCAGCAGGAAATCTTTATCGCTGCCAACGATCTATATTGTACCACAGAGTACACAGATAAACTTTATCTACATACTCTGTGTACGGACTGTCCGGAAGCGCAAGTTTTTTAACTACCGTACAAGTTTCGTTGACGGTAAAAAAATTTTGGTATTTTTAATAAGGGCGAATGATTTTCATGTTTGACTCTTGAACAATTCAATAACAAGATAAGCCTTGTGTTGCACTTTTGGAGATATATACTACAATAGTAGGCCTACATGAACAGAAAAATAAACTCAAAATAACTTCGGTTTGTGGTTGTAATTATTTTGGTAGTGGCCTTGTATTTTCACAAATAAGAATAAAGACAAGAAGAGGTTAGTAATAATATACAAAAAATAATAAAGGTGTTTTAGCAACAACATAGAAAAAAATAAAGGCGTCAGTAACAGCATAGAAAAAATAAATATATTAATAATAATGTAGAAAAACAGTAAAAGCATTAGTAACAATATATAAAACACAACAAAGGCGTTAGTAACAATATAGAAAAAACAAGGTGCTAATCGTATAAAAACAGTAAATAGTTTTGTAATTAGCATAATACGTGTTGGTACTATACAGTACAACTCAACGTCATACAACACAAATTTACTATACTAATTAAAAACTATTTACAACATAAGCACAAAATGTACAAATCTATTACAATACAAAATACAAGTACAAAATGCACAAATATTATGATGAGCGTGGTTCACCGAAATCGAGCACCATAATATTTGTGAATTTTGTACTTGTATTATAATATAATTGTACATTTTGTGCTTATATTGTAATACATTTGTGTTGTATGACGTTTACCTACTTGTACTGAACACAGTAAAGGCGTTAGTAACAGTATATAAAACACAACAAAGTTGTTAGTAACAATATATAAAAAACAATAAAGGCGTTAGTATTTATTGAAATACATACGGTAACAATTTTATTGTTTTATCTGTAAAAACCAGTGGCCAAGTACTTATTAAACCTCCCGTTTAACTGTGATATAATCAATAACAGTGAGGACCTTGACGGCGCCATTCTGCGGTCACTAGAAGGTAGTTATTACTGGAAGTGACGTCAGTAGAAGATCGCCAACTCAGTTCTCTGTCCTTTATACGATACATAAATCCCATGGGATAAACAGCAACGGTTTATCATGATAGTTTGTCTTTTCTACAATAATAAATATTTAAAATAAATTTGTAATGCTAAATGAAAAAAATACTTATATCTACCAGGTTTTTTCTTTGACGGTACGGACACAGGACGTAAAATACAAATCGTCCTTAAGTAGTTACTTAAGAAATAAAAAAAACTATCGTTTTATTATTTTAAATTTTTATTCACATTGTATGCTTATATTGTTCAAAAATAACATCATATACCAAGTTTTTACCGTCTTAATCTTTCATATAATTGGTAACAAAGACTATGATTGGCTGGTAAGTGGATATTTATTATATATCTCATTTTAGCTCTTTTAGAGAAAATATTATAAAATGTTCTTCTTTGTACGCATCTAGCCTATAAATAATATTTGTACCAAGTTTCATGGTAGAAAGTTGTATAGTTTTTTAGAAACTGCGATCATTCAGTCTATGGGATTTGTCGTTTATATTTATAGATGAAAAATAATAAGTGCAAAGTATACAGGACAATCTAACAACATGTAAATAAATAAAACAATAGTTTTGTCTGTGGATTGCTTACAAAATGGTGTTCTTTTTAATTTCCGTAAAGTCTTATACGATTTTATTTGCATTTTATAGCAGGAAAAACCAGTGTGTATACTGAAACGAAACGTCTTTCTTTATTACAGCATGGGACAGTTTAACAAGGTCATAGGCTACTGGACTTTACGGCCTTCAAAGTTTCCACGATACAATCAAGGAGAACGTTTCGTTTGGATTGATATCAAACAACAGCTAAAACACAGGTTCTTACGTCATTTGTGTAACCTTTTATGGCAATTTTACAATTGAATATTTTTTAACGGAACAAATTCAAATATATTTTGCATTTACCATTTTGAAATACGCCTGTCTCACAGAATCTAGTGTTGTAATTTGTTTACTACGTGTTTGGTTTAGTCTAAAAGTAAATATTATGACTATCATCATCATCATCATTCTATACATTAAAACAATCGGGTCATTTAGATCACTCACTTTCTAAACTTAATACTTAACCGATTTTGATGAATCATTTTTTATTCTAAAGATAATTTTGTTTTCTAAGTCGTAACGGAGCTATATTTTTTAAGTTCCCGTAGGCTTTTGTCCAACACCGCGTCAAAGTTGCAATGTTATTCTTATGGAAATTAATTTTAATTGACCAGCTGGCGACATAAACAAATGTTAAATGGTCCAAATGTTAGGTTAAACATAGAGAGCAGCACAGTGAAATATCAAGTTAATTAATTATAAAAGAGCTAATACATGTCTGTTTTCAACAGCCGTAAAATAAAATGAAAACATTTGAAATAGGTTTAAATAAACTATTAACATTTGTAATAACATTGGTTATTTATAATTATTATACTGATTATAATTATTTTATATATTTATTTGCAGTGAGTGAGCTACTGTAAATAAATTTAAATATTATGATTTTTACTTAATACAGTTTAATTACTAATATATGCAGTCCAAAAGTTATGTGCCAAGGCCGAAGCCCGAGGCGTCAAGAGCGCAGCGAGT
Source organism: Stictocephala bisonia (assembly GCA_035578905.1). Lineage (NCBI taxonomy): Eukaryota > Metazoa > Arthropoda > Insecta > Hemiptera > Membracidae > Stictocephala > Stictocephala bisonia. The sequence goes on along the minus strand of JAQJVL010001401.1, from coordinate 19,617 downwards.
GATGGGATTGGCACGCGAAGCAGGGTGCAGGGGTGTCCCCTAGCATATCATTAAAAAGGAAAACAAATTCATCAACGTTATCCCAATCCACCGTGATAGAACAAAATCAAAATGTTCTTTTAGTCACGTCCTCCCTTTAAGATGTGACGGCGCTGGATAGGCAATCTGACTACAGGACTCCTCACCCCGTGTATGTCAATTGCCTACACAGCGCCTAGTAATACTAAAAAAATCGGGTAATTTAGTTCACTCACTTTCTGAACTTATTACTTAACCGATTTTGATGAAATTTTTATATTCAAAAGATAATTTTGATTTCTCTATGATCCAGTAAATTTTTAATTAACCTGTTGCTGAGGGTGGAATTTAGGAATCGCAACAGTGAGGACATGGAATCAAGTTGTACAATTTATTTAGTTCAACGCCATTGCTTGTTGGTGGATGTTCCGCTCAATTACAATCATTAATTATTACTCAATCACTCTGAACCAAGTTCAACTAAAATAACTACATCAGCATTTTTTATATGTGACAGCTTAGTAACAATGGTTTTTAATATATATCACACCTATTACTCAGGTGAATACAAGTTGTTTCTGTCTTTGCTGGAGCTTTATCTTCCAGGCTAAAAAATAAAATTATTGATTTTGGCTCGATCAAGTGAAAGTGTTCTTTCAGTTTTTGATATGTCCTCGTGTTGAGTTACGAGAGCAATTTCATCTACATGTATAAATTTTCTGGACTGTCTCGTAGGAATGTCGGCAGTGTATAAATTGAATAAAATAGGAGCAAGAACAGATTCTTGTGGCAGTCCATCATTCACGTCCATAAAAGTACTTTCTGTTCGACCCAGCAAACTTTAATTAACCTGCTGTTGCTGATGGTGAAATTCAGAAATCGTAACAGGATTTGGAATTAATTTATAAAACTTAAGTAACAAGCCCTAACACAGACTGGAGAAAGGGTTCCCAATATACAATACAATGTACATAATATTGTAATTTCAAATGAACTTTTCAAATGAGTCAAATGTTTCACCAAACATAATTTTTTCTCAAGAGTAAGAATATCAAGGATAACTCCTTAAAAATTAAAAGAGGATTAGATAAGGCTTAAACAATTAAAAGAGGTTAAGGAACCTAGTTAATTTGCTATATTAAATCTGGTTGAATAACATAGGAATGGACGAAATCTTTACATTAATTTGTCTTGGCGCTTGCTCGAATCATTTGTTTATTTCAACTGGAAATAGCCACAGAGAGTGTGTTGACCTTGAAATCTCCCGGACAAGCCCAGTTTCCAGGGAGGTTGAGATAATTTGCATTTGCGTCATCAGACTCTTCCTCCGCGGTCTGCAAATCACTTTAAGCGATCTAATAAATGACTCGCCTCTATGATTAGAAACGATTTATTTTCGAGCAAGATCTCGAACCGCACATAATTGTCCTGGTCAATTGGATCATTTTCTTTTTTGACCAACTTTGTGTGAAGTAGATTAAGTGCATTAAGTTATAAATAAAAAACAATAAGATTTGTTTAAATTAATATCAAAACACCAATTTAGTAAATTAACCTAAATATCTTTTATACTGAACCGGAATCAGATAAGAATCGCAGTTTCTTGACGTCAGTTTTGTGGGAAATCCTAATAATTACATGAGTGTTCATGACCTTGTAGTCTGGTTTCTACCTTATGTTATGACTTATCCTCAAGAGCAGAGTAATTTAATAATTTTTTACCTAGCTTATATATATATATATATATATATATATATATGTATGTATGTATATATATAGTATTGTAATCCATCTATTTATGGTCAAGTGTTTAGAAGAAGGAGACGGATGATGAAGTGGTCATCAACCACTTGGCCTCCACTGGATTGGTGTAGTGTTCCGGTTGAGTGGGGTGATCTCGCCTTAGACCACGTGGTTCGGATTCCACCATTATATGAACAATCAGTTTTAATACTTTGCCAATGTAGGCGCTGTTTTTTTCTGTACCATCACAGATAACTAACTCTACCCAGATAGCTCATTCTCGTGCTAAAGAGTGTTAACAATGTTTTCGTATTGTGTCAACTGTCCGCTTTAAAGCGCGTTGAGCGGCTGTCAACTGGGAAGCGTTACCAGATTGAACACAATCAACTAACCATATTAATAACAAATATTAGAATAGTAAATATCAGCTGATAATAAAAATTAAGATTTAATACTTGTTCAATACGGCAATGTCGCATTCTAAATTCACGGTCGTCTAGTGCGTGTCGCCTACACACGTGTCCTTAAACAGCGCGCAGCTTTTCCCGTATACTGTGAGCTATCTGGGTAGAGCTACTTATCTGTTCTACTATTATCCAATTATCAAACACTTAACTCATCTAACACTTCTCATGATGAATTTGAATAGCCTCATTTAAATTAGCTCCAAATAAATTAGTTCAAGAATATTTTCAATATAAAAACATCGTTTAATCTGTGACTCCAATTCTGCAATAACACATTTTTTTATAATAGGAAGATGGAATCAAAAGAACTGTTAGAATGCAGAAAACTTAAGATCAGAAAAGAAATGATTTTTTCCTAAGGATTTCTTTTAACATAAAAAAAATTAATTAGTCGACAACTATGTAAATAAAGAGTTTACCCTATCAAAACAATAAAATACTCCATAAAAAATCAAAACCAAATTACCTTGCATATTAAATAAAAATAAATCATTGTATGATACAAACGATATTACAAATTTTCAACAACAAAAATTGTTGCTGCTTTTCGAATAAAATCAGAACATGATTGCATACGAAAATATCTTCACCGTTATGGAATATCAGGTTACAGGTATTTCCTGTTTCAACCTGAGTTTAGTTGAATTGCTCTTAACATTTTTGAACAGACGCACAGACCGAGTACATAGCCTTGCCTACAGTCCACCGTAAAAATGTATATGACAAAGCCAGTATTAAATATGGATTTAGTTCAATATCGTTTCATTAAATTTATTTGCTGTACTTACTTGCCAGTCAATTTTTAACCATAATAAATTTATTTTTTTAAAACTGTTTGAAGGAAGTGGTTTTATTTTTTAAACTAATTTAAGAAGTTATATTCAAGGTCTTAAAACAAAAAAAATCCCAATTATATTATATAAAAATAATATTTATTACAATATAGAAGAAAAAACAGAAAAATTTAAATTGACTTATTATATAAAACATTTAGCTTAAATATTAAACTATACATTTATCGAGTATTATACACTCTTACATTGAAACGTTATTCTTCAAATCTGTATTTCTTCCTGTATATACCACTAGGGTCATACTTTTTCGCCAGCTGATCCCAGTAAGGTCTCTTGTGCGTGATCAGAAAATGTATGACCTTGAGCGCTTGACGTCGCTGCACCACACTACACTTGGCGCAGTCGCTCTGTAGCGCCTCCGGAATGCGCTCTGCTGACAGAAAATAAAATGAAAATCAGAGTGCTCTAAAGAGAGCATAAATAGAACATTACGATCAAATGCATTGGTTCTTGCTAAAATGTACAGTAATACAACACTACAACATAATTGATTTTTTATGAGAATCTCTGCATAGAATTTACAAAAAACCAGTTCAGTAATAATCATCAGAAACTAGAACAAGACATTAATTTAATCACGAAAAAAGTGCAGTGATTTTAAGTCAATTTAAAAGTACTCAATTACTAACGCATACAAAAGTAATGTATCTTAACTATAGATTTCATAAGGATCACAACGTGACCAAGATATTAATTTGTCGACCTGTAGAAGCGAAGAAAATGTTTCAGCAAATTGATAAAAAGTTTTTTCTTGAAACGTTAAAATTATGAAATTTATAAAACTTATAGAAAACCTTCCTATCAATAACAATGACATGTTAAAATATAATTGCACTATACCTATGGGGATTTTAGTAATAAAGGCGTAAAGTTGACGTACAGTGAAAACTAGTTAAAATTCCGGTATTTTTTTGCTACCAACTACGAAAAATATATTAATACTTATAACAGAATTTTAAAATGCATGTGCTATTACGTAAAATTAAAGAAGGAAACAATTGTGTGATTGGACTTTTCATAGGTAGTTTCTTAGTAAATAACCTTCAAACTCGGGTACACAGCGCCGACAGTAACTATTACTTTGAAATGTTTTTAACTAGCCTACAAGTACTAGTGCTGTTTTAACACTTGAGGGGGGGTTCTTGAAAAAAGGGAAAATGTTTAATTATAAACTTTAAATCTTTATACTATTTATGATTGTTACTTAGGAATATAGAAACAAAAAAATGGGTAGAAAAATGTTCTCCTACCCCCCCACCCCACCCCAGGGGTTAGGTAGTGTTGGGTTTTCATATTTTTCAAGAGTTCACTAGATCTTGTGCAGATTAAAAACTATAAATTGTAACTGAAAATTTATCTTTTTTTTAAGTGTTTCTAAAGGTATGCTCTTTGTTCTGTAGGCTGGGTTTGATTTTATCACAATAAATAATAGTCTTAACATTTTTTTTAAGTATGAAAGCTTGGTTTTACACAATAAATCATAGTGAATTATTTTTTATAAATATGTACTGTCTATTTTTTCTCTAAACCCATCCAACAGATCGTAGATAGGAAGAAACTGAGTAAAATAAAAGAAAAATCATCATTCTATCTCTTATAGAAGCTGAGTTATGTAATTTCTAAGGTACAAAATTACAACTTTCTGGAATCAACAAAAACCAAAACCGACTACAGACACAATTAGCTGTTTGAAGGTTAGGTTGCAAACAGCTGTCCTGCCCCACCTTTCCAAATACAAAGCCAGCAACTAAACTACTCTGATATAACGGTTTGTAACAATATATAACATTACTAAAACATAATTATAATATTTAAAAACCCCCGATGAAGTGCTGACAAGTCTATTGCTAAAGCCACTTGCAAAACAGAAAAATACGTCCTGAATTATGAACTAAAAAATACATTTTTATGTGATAAAAATCGTAAAGCCTTAGGGGTCTATAGTTCTGTTTTTGAATTCTGAATTTAATATAGAACCAAAATGTACAAAAAAATAAAAACCTCCTTAAAAAGATTTGAACTAAAACAATTTGTTTAAGAAGAAACTAGCAGGGCCCATTATTATGTATTATGTTATCAGACTCATAGAAACTTAACTACTGTAGATAAAATAAAAGTTTAAATAGTTAGACAAATGTTGTTTTAATTGTGGTATTAAAAGTACTCTTTGTTCAGATGTTGGTTGCTGCGAGTTGTACAACAGGTACTTTACACATTTCCGTACTTACACAACACGACCTTGACGTCGAGATTTACAAGTACAAGTACTGCCTGTCCTGCACACCGTCGGTCGTGACAAGGAAGTTATGTTTCCTTATGGTTATTTTCTAGTTGTGGCCTGTAACTATTTTTAGAACGAATAAAAAAGTGTGACAGCTCATCGGTGATGAATATTTATTTTCCAGTTATGGTAATTTTTTACATGTAACTCAAGTGGCAATGAAGTCAGTCCATAGACAATTAATTCTTTTGGTTATCCTCTACTACATAACATCACCTTTTTTCTACCGTACGAATATCTTTCAGCACAAGTCGTTATTTAGGTCTGTGGGTACTCTCATACCTATACAAAATGGACTGTGTAAGATTGGGAGAGCTGCCAGCTCTATATTTTTGGGGTGAGATGGATTTCAAGAGTCACACATTGTGTTGTGAGTGGGAAACTGTCAGGAGTCATTCGTTGTTATGAGTGTGGGAAACTGACCTAGGAATTCGTTGTGTTGTCAATGGGAAACTGACCCGGGGAATACGTTGTGTCGTGAGTGGGAAACTGACCCAAGGAATACGTTGTGTTGTCAGTGGGGGAAACCGACTTAGGGAATACGTTGTGTTGTTAGTGGGAAACTGACCCGGGAAATACGTTGTGTTGTCAGTGGGAAACTGACCCAGGGAATATGTTGTGTTGTCAGTGGGAAACTGACTCAGGGAATACGTTGTGTTGGTAGTGGGAAACTGACCCGGGAAATACGTTGTGTTGTCAGTGGGAAACTGACCCAGGGAATATGTTGTGTTGTCAGTGGGATACTGACTCAGGGAATACGTTGTGTTGTCAGTGGGAAACTGACCCAGGGAATATGTTGTGTTGTCAGTGGGAAACTGACTCAGGGAATACGTTGTGTTGTCAGTGGGAAATTGACTCAGGGAATACGTTGTGTTGTTAGTGGGAAACTGACCCGGGAAATACGTTGTGTTGTCAGTGGGAAACTGACCCAGGAAATACGTTGTGTTGTCAGTGGGAAACTGACCCAGGGAATACGTTGTGTTGCCAGTGGGAAACTGAGCCAGGGAATATGTTGTGTTGTCAGTGGGAAACTTACTCAGGGAATACGTTGTGTTGTCAATGGGAAACTGACCCAGGGAATACGTTGTGTTGTCAGTGGGAAACTGACTCAGGGAATATGTTGTGTTGTCAGTGGGAAACTGACCCAGGGAATATGTTGTGTTGTCAGTGGGAAACTGACTCAGGAAATACGTTGTGTTGTCAGTGGGAAACTGACCCAGGGAATATGTTGTGTTGTCAGTGGGAAACTGACTCAGGGAATACGTTGTGTTGTTAGTGGGAAACTGACTCAGGGAATACGTTGTGTTGTCAGTGGGAAACTGACCCAGGGAATACGTTGTGTTGTTAATGGGAAACTGTCCCAGGGAATACGTTGTGTTGTTAATGGGAAACTGTCCCAGGGAATACGTTGTGTTGTTAATGGGAAACTGTCCCAGGGAATACGTTGTGTTGTTAATAGGAAACTGTCCCAGGGAATACGTTGTGTTGTCAGTAGGAATACGTTGTGTTGTTAGTGGGAAACTGACCCAGGGAACACGTTGTGTCGTGAGTGGGAAACGGCCAATAATAAAGTCTTTTACATTGATAGAACTTTTATTACAATAGACTTATAAAACATAAACATTTCTATGATGATTTATTAACATATATTTGAGCGTTAAGTAATTGAAGTAAACGATAACTGTCAGGCACTTTCATAACAAATAAATTTTTCCTACATATAGTGATATTTTACTACTACAATTACACGCTTTATTGGTTTGTCCTTTTATTGTGTGTTACATAAAACCTCAACAATATTTTATCCAAGAAATCTCGAAACTTCCAGACACGCACGCACCAACACACACACGCACATGCGGTCAGTAGTTGTAATGTTATGGGAAGTTGTCATTAGCCATATATATTGCGAATTATTGCTGGAGTTTTCAGAATTCATTATTATTTAGTGAGCCAGAGGAACGTTAGGAGTTAAGAAGGAAATGTTTGTAAAGGTAGTGAGTTTTTTAAAATAATATTTTCATAGAGCGCCCTCCTCAGAACTTTCTACTGACACATCCACCCACCCATACGTATGTGAATGGGTGGGCGGGTGGATCAATAGTACCCGCCTACCCACACATGTACAGTGGTATATATGTGTGTGGGTGGTTTAATACAATGTTTTTGTTTATAGTGCCATACGGGATAATAAGCTAAAAACTTTCTACCTTTACGAAAAATATATTGTTTTCATGCTGTGAAAACTGCACAGTAAATGTTATACTCATAATTTGACCCTGTAAATGGCTATTGAACGGTTGACTTAATATCATAACAATTTGCATATTTTCATAATTATTTTGAAGATTACATTTTCTTCGTCAGATTGGCAAATATTTATATTTTGATGTAAAATTCCATCAAAGTATAAGTTTGCAATCACAAATATTGGTGTTGTAATTTATATTGGCCACTAATTTAATTAACCTACATTACAGTTAATGATCATACTCTGAAAAAGAAAAGGTGCACCATTTTACATGAATAATGAATACATAGATCTTGGTAGCATTGAAAGTCCACAAAAATGTATTGCTAATGCTTGTTAGACACGTCAAAAGTCCACAACAAAGTATTACTAATGCTTGTCATACACGTGAAAAGTCCACAACAAAGTATTGCTAATGCTTGTCAGACACGTGAAAAGTCCACAACAAAGTATTGCTAATGCTTGTGTCTAACGTGAAAAGTCCACAACAAAGTATTGCTAATGCTTGTCAGACACGTGAAAAGTCCACAACAAAGATTGCTAATGCTTGTTAGACACGTGCAAAGTCCACAACAAATTATTGCTAATGCTTGTTAGACACGTGAAAAGAAATACAGTATTATTGAATTTTAAAGTGTGATAATGAATGTTGATTCTATTTTACGATAGTTGGTAAAAAATACATGTTATTTAAGGACTTCCTACCCCACGACTTCACTAAGGGATGGCCGACCTCTCCCGTAAAATTATTTTTTCTAAAGAATATCGTCATTATATAATAAGATATGCAGAATAGGCTGGTGCATTACAAGGTTCCTATACAACAGGTTGCCTCACTCTCATATGGTCTACACACGCTGAGTTGTGACGTCAGAGGGAGACCTCCAACCACAAAGTTTATCGGTTGCCTCTAACACAGCGTGCTAAACAATTAAAACTACAAACTAAAAGCCATTACTATTTTGTTTTCAAGATTATAGGAACCTTGGGTGTATTATCCAGGCACCCAGTTAAGCACTGTAATAAATTTACTTGAAATTCTATATTTTATCGCAACTATCGCTAGAAGTGGCAAAGAATTTGGCCTCACTTATACACACACAAAGTGTTCGCCTCCCCTCTCACCTTTACTGTCCCGGCTTACCTCACTCCTCCAATTGAACAAAAGTACAAAACTCCCTCATTTATATTTAACTCTGGAAATGGAGCTTATATATATATATATATATATATATATATATATATATATATATATATATATATATATATATATATATATATATATATATATATATTACTAGGGGGCACCCCTGCACGCTTCGCGTGCCAACCCCGTCGTTACTCGCTCCGCTTGTGAGGTAATGCTCGGCCTACGGCCTCGTCAAGACACTCTGCTACAGTCCCATTTTTGGATCTTGGCATGTCACCTCGTGAGGAAGATCGATCTACGACCTTACCAGGACTCTTAAGCAGTATTCTATGAACTATAAATAAAAAAAAATATATACCTTTTTAGGAGGCATGTCATAAAAAGTAAACTGCAAAACAAATAATTATTTATTTTCACGTTTCACCGCATGTTTTAATTACCGAGGAAAAAAGGTTAACACCAAATACAGATCACCTGATCAAGTAAAAGTAGTGTGTGCTACACTCTCAAGGTGAAATGTAGAACTACAATAAATCAAAACATATACAGTACTGTTGTTGTGAGAACTTCAATCTGCTTATGGCATGTGAAACTACATTAAACCACACAGTCATATGTTTTTTGTAAACAATTCAGATTCTCCATTTGAATAACATGGGATCTTTAGGAGCCCGTGGGGCGGGACCCTGTAGATGGATCTGCATCAAACTTCACAGAAACCATCTCGGGAGTATACAGGACAACATCCTAAAGTTTCATGGCGATCGGTTGGATGGTTTGGCAGTGCATAAACTTCAAACATATATATATACAAACATCCTCTTTTATAAATATAGATTAATCTATTCTTTCGGTCAAAGATAATTGAAGCCTGCAAAAAATCAACTACCAAATTTTACAGATGCCATTTGTAGAAGAATAATATAATTTAAACGTTTAGACTAGGTTGGTTCTACATTATTTTCACTGTATTCGCAATAGTTTTTTAAATATATCACAGAGTTTTTAATGAGTTATGTACCTAGACAGGCAAAACTAGCCACTTTTTAGAAATGTAAAAACAATTTAAAACTGGTTAATATTTTATAAAAAGACAGACACTTTTATTCAAAAAAAGTTTAAAAATAATTTTTGATCAAGTAACTTAAGGTAACTATTGGGGTTTGCACAACAGACCGAACGTTCAAAGGTCAAAAGTTGAACACCGCAATAATATTCCAAAAGGACTTCCTAAGATACGTCAAAAGGAAGTCTTTATATTTTGCTTTATATAAATAAACTTATACTTCACCAAGCTTGGTAAAGTAGTTCCTCTCTTGCCTTTAACAGAAATTTAACGAACAGATTTCCCTTGACTATCAAGAATCGACTTACTCTTTAGTTCTCGACCTTCAGCAGTGCAGGGGCCTTTGTCCAGAATGCACTCGACGTAACGCTTCAGTATCCTCTCGTTGTTGAGAACAGTCTCTACGCTTATTCCGTCGAACCTCGTGGTGTAGCTGTTCCCTGAATCCTTGGCAGACACCAGGGCCAACATGACCATCGCAACCCACGGACCCATGGTCACTGACGATCACGGCTGGCAGGAGTCCGAGGCGAGACGTGATAATTGTAGGAATCGCCTCATTTACTACCAAAATGGACGAAGGGCGTCAGCTGATTGGAGAGACGATACGGAAAAATAATTGCGATTTAACGTAATGCGGACAAATTTCACTGGTTTCTTTATGATCATCGGATTTCTAATCGGTAATTTGTATTTAGGTTTAGCCAAGTAACGTACCGTTAATAATGTGAAGCCAATTTATAAGCATAGCTCATACAGCAGTACGATACAAAATGGAACACGACCCCAAAAACCTTGAGTGTTTATTCATGAAAATTATTTTTTTGGGAGAAAATTGAACTTATGTCTTTCCTTAGCAAGGTCTCTTCCTTCTCTCTACTGATTCCGTTCCTCGATCAATTTCTCCAACCTTAATTTAACTTAATTTAACCTTAATTTAACGATTCTTAATTTAACCCACCTTAATTTAACTTTAATTTAATGATTTATATATTTACATAATTAGTAAATATATAAAGCATTTCCACATTCTAAAAATTAGCTATGCTTTAACCCAAACATATTTATAACATCTAATGTTGACCAAAGTACTAATGTATTCTAACTGGTGGTCAACAAATCCCTCTTAATTATACCCAATGTTTAAGCGTACAGTATTTCCCTACCACTCCTGCATTTCGATTTTATAATGAGATGAACATTTATTCCTCCTATATCTAAAATACGACCCACCCGCCCATCCATACACGTACAGTGTTGTTGACCAACCCATACACGTACAGTGGTGTTGATCCACCCGCCCACTCATACACGTACAGTACTGTTGACCCACCCGCCCATCCATACACGTACAGTGGTGTTGACCCACCCGCCCATCCATACACGTACAGTGCTGTTGACCCACCCGCCCACCTATACACGTACAGTGCTGTTGACCCACCCACCCATCCATACACGTACAGTGGTGTTGACCCACCCACCCATCCATACACCTACAGTGGTGTTGACACAACACTCTTTTTTTAACACACAACACAACACTCTTATGGGGTCCGTTTGGTCTGTACCGACGTCTGTAAATACAGAAATTATCCAGATGCCTGTTATGCAACATAATATGAGAGTAAAAGTCACGTTACAAGAAGGTAATTAAGGTTAATAAATAACCTCAATATTACGTCCACGATTGTACTTGGGTCGACCTAACTTGGCTTCGTCTATCTCCACGATCTTGCCGAGTCCACCTACCAGTTCACTGCTACGTTGAGCGACGTCGATCGACACCTCTCCACATTTTCTTGATAGAAAGATGGGTTTTTTTCTATTAATTTCTATGAAATTCGTAGCAAGTACTTCTACACGCGCAGACACTCTGCAGTCACACTTTCTAGTCCTCCGCTTCGTTTTCGTGATAGGCCTTAAGCATCCAAAGTATATAATGTGTGCCTAATCAGCTTCAGTTCGTTTTCGCCACAATCGATTTGTTCAAAACACTGCGTGCAATCAGAATATCTAATGTCCCATCGTAACTTAGAGCAATCTAATATATAAAATTCTCGTGTCACAGTGTTTGTCTGCAAACTCCTCCGGAACGACTTCACCGATCGTTATGAAATTTGGTGTGTAAATTCTGTAGGTATGCGAATCGGACGTAAACTATTTCCCGTTTCGAAATTCTTATCCGTTTCAATATGGCGGACGAATTCCGAACACACTGCATATAATACTATATTCTCGGAGTTTGGGCTCTACAGAGCATTTGGATGTCAAGTTAAATCACATGTTTTTATTATTTGTAATTTAATATTTATAAACAAAACAAAGACAGCTGTTATTATATTGCTAAGAAGTTATTATTCAGGTTTTGTAATGTAGTTAGTGGTTCACTAATTTTGAAATTTATGGTTAAGTATTTTAGTTTAATCTGTGTTTTTACAGTGAACAATGCCAGCAAGGCGAAGAGGGTCAAATTTGGGCCGTCGAACGGCTGGAGCTATACAAAGGCGAAATCTAAGAGCCCAAAGGACAGACGTCCAAATTCAACAGGAAAATGAAGTTGTGCGCGTGAACATGTCGCAATTGCGCGCATCACAGTCACAAGATGATCGCGCTGAAAGAAATGATGAAAGACGACTACAACAAAGACAAGCGCGTCGATACGTAGTTGAAGCACGCAGAGAAAATGACATACGACGACAACAAGTGCATCGAGCTTTTATATCGCATACATTCCGTCGTCTAGCATTTGAGTATGAACCCGACGTTAAATATTTTGATCATTCCAAAGTGGCGATTGGTGATATGGACAATGAATGTGCGAATTGTAAGGCGCTTAAATTCAAAAATGAGCCAGCCGGGATGTGTTGCGCCACAGGTAAAGTGCAACTACCAGTAATTGAATCACCACCTGAACCATTGAAAGGTTTACTTAATGGTACGCATCCTGATTCTAACATGTTCCTGAAATCAATTAGAACATTCAATTCATGTTTTCAAATGACATCGTTCGGAGCAACAGAAATAGTTAACAATAATGCTGCAAATGGTCAACAATTTAATACAACGTTCAAAATCAAAGGCCAAATTTACCACAAAGTAGGCTCATTGCTTCCTATGCCAAATGAACCACATAAATTTTTACAAATTTACTTTATGGGTGGTGAGGACACCGAAAGCGCGCTAGCCAATCGCGTGGATGCACGTTTAAAATACAATAACCTTAATTCACAATTTGCCAGACGTATTCTCGGCGAGCTGGAGGATTTATTGAATGAGCACAATGAATTGTTGAAATTGTTCAAATCACACATGCACAAATTGCAAAGCGACAATCACGCAATTATCATCAATCCTGATAAAACACCATCTGGAGAGCACATTCGTAGATTCAATGCACCTGTTGTTGACGACGTTGCTGGAATTATGGTTGGCGACCGTACAGCTAAGCGTGAAATTGTTATTCGCAAAAGAAATAACAATCTTGAGTTCATTGCTGATACACACCGTTCATACGACGCTCTACAATATCCACTAATGTTTTATAAGGGACAAGACGGATATTACATAGATATTAAACAAAAAGATCCCGCTACAGGAGCCGAAACAAACAAGAAAGTTAGCTCGAAGGATTTTTATGCGTATCATCTGATGATTAGACGCGATCATGACAACGTCATTCTACGGTGCCGTGAACTTTGCCAACAATTCATGGTCGACATGTACGTGAAAATAGAAAACGAACGACTACGATACTTACGATTTAATCAAAAGAAGCTGCGTGCTGAAGAATATATTCACTTGAGAGACGCTATTGTGAACAACGCCGACACAGCCGAAATTGGTAACTCCGTCATTCTACCATCAACGTATATAGGAAGTCCACGTCACATGCAAGAATATATCCAGGATGCTATGACTTTCGTCCGCGAATACGGACGACCATGTTTATTTATAACTTTTACATGTAATCCGAAATGGCCTGAGATTACAAATTTATTATTGCCAGGACAAAATGCAATACATCGTCATGACATTACAGCCCGTGTCTTTAAACAAAAGTTAAAGTATTTAATGAGTTTCATTACAAAGTTACACGTATTCGGCCCTACACGTTGCTGGATGTATTCGGTAGAATGGCAGAAACGAGGATTACCTCATGCCCACATTTTGGTTTGGCTAATCGACAAAATACGTCCTGAAGAAATAGATAGTATAATTTCTGCAGAAATTCCAGATCGGTCAACAGATCAATTACTGTTTGATATTGTGACAACTAACATGATTCATGGCCCATGCGGTGACCTGAATCGTTCTTCGCCTTGCATGGCTGATGGAAAATGTATAAAGAGTTTTCCAAAAAATTTCAATAACGAGACAATTACAAATGTCGACGGATATCCATTATATCGTCGAAGAAATACTGAAAATGGAGGGCAATCATTTTCAAAATATGTGAACAGAGCAGAAATTGACATTGACAATCGTTGGGTGGTCCCATATTCACCTCTGCTGTGTAAAACATACAATGCTCATATTAATGTTGAGTTCTGCAGTTCGGTAAAGAGCATAAAATACATTTGCAAGTATGTAAATAAAGGAAGTGATATGGCTGTGTTTAGTATTGAAAATACCAATGCGACTGCTCCTCCAGTAAATAACACTGATGAAATAACTCTCTACCAAATTGGCCGGTATATCAGCTCTAATGAAGCTGTTTGGCATGTCTTTGGTTTCCAAATTCATGAAAGGGATCCAGCAGTCATTCATTTAGCCGTCCATCTTGAAAACGGCCAGCGTGTATTTTTCACAAACGAAACAGCGATCGATCGTGCAATGAATCCACCGAAAACTACTCTCACAGAGTTTTTTCTATTGTGTAATCGTGCTGATGCTATTGGTGCTTTTGCAAGAACACTACTCTATTCAGAAGTACCACACTATTTCACATGGAATCAAACAAAAACATGGATACCCCGCAAGCAAGGCACCCCAGTTGATGGATACCCCGGTTTATTCAAATCAAACACCTTGGGGCGAGTATTTACAGTCAATCCAAGGCAGACTGAGTGTTTTTATTTACGACTATTGTTGGTTAATGTAACCGGCCCATTATCATTTCAAGATATACGTACAATTAATGGACAACAGTGTGCAACTTATAAAGATGCATGTCTTGCGCTAGGCTTGCTGGAAGATGACAACCAGTGGGACTATATGCTTACGGAAGCAGCATTGAACTGTACAGCAATACAAATTCGGCTACTATTTGCTATAGTGTTGACTACATGTTTCCCAGCCCGAGCTGAAACGTTGTGGGATTATCACAAAGATTCAATGACTGAAGATATATTGCATCGGCATCGTACACGGTACAACGATCTAACAATACAATTCAGTGACGCTATGTACAATGAAGCACTTATTGCTATCGAGGATCTTTGCTTTGTGATTTCCAATTTACCACTCAGCCATTTCGGTATGCATTCGCCAAATCGATGTGCACATGATTTAATGAACAATGAGATGAATCGTGAACTACAATACAATACTAGAGAGATGGAAGCGATTGTTAATCTCAATGTCCCACTACTTAATCAAGAACAAAGAAGCATTTACGACCGTATTATGACAGCAGTTTCGGCAGAACAAGGTGGATTCTTTTTTTTGGATGCTTCAGGTGGGACTGGAAAAACATTCTTAATTTCACTAATTCTCTCCAAAGTACGATCAACTAATGGTATTGCATTGGCCGTAGCTTCATCTGGCATTGCAGCTACGTTATTGGATGGAGGCAGAACAGCTCATTCAGCATTTAAGCTGCCATTAAATATTCAAAACAATCCAGACGCAGTGTGCAACATAAAAAAACAATCATCAATGTCCACAGTATTAAAACATTGTAAAATTATTATCTGGGATGAGTGCACTATGGCACATAAACACTCACTTGAGGCGTTAAACAGAACTTTAAAAGACATAAAAAACAACGACAAACTATTTGGAGGCACTCTGTTACTCCTGTCAGGTGATTTCAGACAAACACTTCCCGTAATTCCACGTTCAACATACGCTGATGAGATTAATGCTTGCTTGAAATCATCAACACTGTGGCGTAATGTTGAAATATTACATCTGAAAGTAAATATGCGCGTATTACTGCTTCAAGATCCATCCGCTGAAAACTTCTCAAAACAACTGCTAGATATTGGCAATGGAAAAGTAGATCTACATGAAAATACTCAATTCATTAAATTGCCGGCCAATTTCTGCACCGTCGTTAATTCACAAATTGCTCTAATTGAAAATATATTTCCCAATATACAAACACAATACATGAACCATGAGTGGCTAGCAGAAAGAGCAATTCTGGCATCTAAAAATGTGGACGTTAACGATATGAATTTCAACATACAACAGTTGTTGCCAGGGGATTTGGTGTCATACAAATCTATTGATACTGTTTGCGATGCCAACGAAGCTGTAAATTATCCCTCCGAATTTTTGAACTCATTAGATTTGCCAGGCATGCCACCGCACCTTTTACAACTAAAGGTTGGATCTCCAGTTATTTTGCTTCGCAATTTGAACCCACCAAAGCTGTGTAATGGCACAAGATTAGTTATTAAAACATTAATGAAAAATGTTGTCGAAGCCACCATTTTGAATGGCAAGTTCCAAGGGGAAGATGTATTACTGCCACGAATCCCTATTATTCCAACAGATGTGCCAATTGAATTCAAACGGGTTCAATTTCCAATCAAATTGGCATTTTCAATGACAATCAATAAGTCCCAAGGGCAAACATTGTCGGTTTGTGGATTAGATTTGGCCACACCGTGTTTTTCACACGGCCAATTATACGTGGCGTGTTCTCGAGTGGGCAAACCATCCAGTTTGTTTGTTTTTGCTAAAGATGGACTCACTAAAAATATCGTACACTCCATTGCACTAAGAAACTGATAATGTTTATTTTTCATTGTCTTAATTTGTTGTTTATATTAAATTTTGATAATTATTTGAATTGCAATTATTATTTGAAAATTATATTTTGATATTTTATTATTTTGTACAGTTCGGCATGATTAAATTTGCTAAATTACCTTTCAATCATAAATCAACATCCCCAAACACTTACTCTATCTTTTTGACTACCAAAATATTCACTACAACTAAATTAACAACGACTAATGTTTAATAAATTCAATACACATACAACATGATGTTCTTTCCATCGGTCTGTCTTAGGGGAAACCTATAACTTAGGCGATACGAAGTTCGCCGGGTCAGCTAGTAACTCCAAAAAGTAACATAGTTCGTTAAGCACTGTAAAAATGGCGTGAGTACAACAACGCTTGGTTGAATTTGAAAATATACATTTTTTTAATTTGAAAATCAACAAAAGAACAGCTGATATAAAATTAAAATTATAATTGCAATAATATCACTGTGCGTGTATGGGTGGGTCCGTATCCACCCGCCCGTCCATACACGTACAGGGGTATTGACCCACCCACCCACCCATACACGAACAGTGGTATTGACCCACCCACCCGCCCATGACAAACAGTGATATTTAAGGAACATACACATCACGACAGCCACTTTGTAGTGCCGTTGAGAGGGTAGTCAGTTGTGTTCGTGAAGACTGTCGTGATGTGTATTAAAACCCATACGCATACAGTGGCATTAGACCCACTATGCCATTATTGTGCTAGTGTTATTGACAGTGATATTGACCCACCCGCCCGCCCATACACGCACAGTGATATTGACCCACCCGCCCACCCATAAGTAACCAAAACACAAGTATACTTACTAATACCCCTCCCTAACACAATAAAACAATACACGCCCGCCCCTACACGTACAGTGGTACTGTAGAGTACCCGCCCTCCCATACACGTACAATGGTACTAACCCACCAGCCCACCCATACACGTACAATGGTACTAACCCACCTGCCCACCCATATACGTACAATGGTACTAACCCACCCGCCCACTCATACACGTACAATGGTAATAACCCACCCGCCCACCCATACACGTACAATGGTACTAACCCACCCGCCCACCTATACACGTACAATGGTACTGTATGGGTGGGTTAATGGGTAAGTTTCTGCTGTAGGTGAACTGTGGTGGGAGAAATTCTTTATTACTTATTTTAAACATAAGTAAATTAAATAAGAAGATAACCTTATAGAATAGTTCATTTGAGAGCTATTTTGGCAATCGCTCACTGCAAGTCCTACTGATTTGCATAGGGCGCAAGCGCAACACAGAAGCGAAAACCAAATGTTTAACCAGCCATCACAAAACTGGTAGTATTTTAACATTGGCAGTGTCTGTCTTATTTAACCAGTCTACTAACCATAATATATGTTGGTTGGTAGACTGTGCATGCTCATTTATAAATATATGTAACGTTTTAAGCTCGCATATTTTTAATTAATTTAAAAAATCAACGCTAATTAACACACTACCTCAATTATTGTATCTAAAAAACTGTACTTACAGCACTAGCCTATATAGGCTTATACTATTAAAACCATAGAATTTAAATTTTCCAAACGTCATAAATATTTTTATTTTGCTCGACATCTACCGTACTATTAAAAAAGAGCAATTACTACAAATCTACACCTTATTTAAAAAATATTGGAAACAAGGTGACTGAATTTAATTCACCGAAATATGTGTTAAAATTAGATAAAAAAGTTTCGCCCGAACAGGGACTTGAACCCTGGACCCTTAGGTTAAAAGCCTAATGCTCTACCGACTGAGCTATCCGGGCAGTTGTGAAATTAATGGTTTTAGTAGTACATAATAATAATAACGTCAAGCAGTATATTGAATGTAGCCGGCTGTGATGATATAAAATAACAACACAAATACATGTTCATACTATACATCGATCTATGTGTGGTGTATCGACACATCGATCTTTGGATTGTGGAAAGTAACTTACAAGTTCTAAATACAAGGTTACCGTATAACAAATTTATTAAGGTATAAACTTGACATTTAAATAAATATATTACGATATTACTTGAAATAAATGTGTCAAGTAATACCATCGAACTGTACATCACGTTCTCTACACTCTAAATTTTTTCTTTCAGGATCACTTTAATCTTCTGGAATGTCTTTTGGTGTTATTCGTCTTTATTAAGGTGATCAGGCGTCCCGTAAAAACGGGGGATTGTCCCGTTTTTTTCTCTGATAATCCCAATGTCCCAAAAAAGCCTTTCAGGGCGCATAATTTCCCGTATTTACGTTAGGTCGGCATAAACATAATCAATTCGCTATTATTTCCTTAATTATTATTTATTATGTAAGTGGCTATACCTTATTCTCTAATAATATCATTTGGAAAATTTGTCTCAGAAATATGACTCAGAAGAGACAGAAATGTTAAAGATGGCCGCAACAAATGCGAAATATTTCAATATTTAATATTTTTCATACAATGTTGTTCTAACTTATCTGGTACCTAACTTTGTAGTTTAATAATCTCCAAATAGGGGTTTTAATTAATAAACTGTGTATGATTTACTGAGTCTTGTTTCAATTTTAAACAAAACATCAGATTTAAATAAAGTTGAACGAAAGTGATAATATTGAAATTGAGTTCATTATGCTATGCTGAAATATAACTGTGTGTTTGGGTCGTTACATATTATTGTATATACAAAATGTATTTGGTTAGTTAGAGTCTGCTACTACAGCTGGTTTAAACTGCATTTATATATGTATACATGGGACCACTCTAATGTTCCACAATG